>VYZP01022018.1:122995-153484 GCA_013400635.1 Hypocryptadius cinnamomeus
GTTATGTAATAAAGACACTAAAACCTGGATAGCTGAAGCTTCTGAACCTGAAGATCTGTAAAAGTGCTTGTTTAAATAAACATTCTTAAAATGTTTGTCACCAGATGAAGTAAACACTGCATTGAAAACAACCCCACCCCCTGCAAACTGTTGCCTGCTCTGATAAGGGAAGAGGGTTTGGTTTGGAGTGGTTTTTTTTTTTTCCCTCTCAATTTCTGGTTACAGCTGAACCTATTCCAGAAAGTCAATGAGTACTAATGAGTTGTACTTTCTACTTTAACCTGGTTTTTTTTCCCCTCAAATAATCCACTACGTAAGGACTTGTTTGGCTTGCAAAACTGATCGCTTGGACTACACAAAACTTTGAACAGAAAACTGTGCTGATGGAACATGTCAGTGTCATACAAGTGGAGAAAAAACCCTGATCCTTGAATGAGATGAAGCTGTGTGTCTGTACTTGCCTAGCCAAAGACCATTCCCTTTGAGCAAAACTGTTCCCTCGAGCCCGTTGGTGTCTCCTGCAGCTTCTGCAGGTGTCCTTTGCCAGGCACTTTTGATGGCTTCCTGTCCAGCGTTTCTGCAGCACCTCCTGGCAGGGGGCCAAGCAGGTGCTTGCCCTTTTCCCTGTTGCTCTGCAGCTGCCATCCACAGTGACCCACGTGGCTTCCAGTGCTGCTGCAGAGGTGGCTCTGCTGCAGCCCTGCAGACATCCCTTGGGTTTGCAGACCTTTTCAGCTGGAGAGGCCTGGGTCACTGTCTTACAATTATTTTGGTGTCAGGAGTTTTTGGGCATGGGTGTCACGCTGATTTTTTTTTTTCTTCTGGCTTGTACATCCTTACTTGGAGGGAGGACTTCCAGGAGACTCCTGCAGAAAGGGAGTAATTTTGAGCAGCAGAACATGTCAGCTTAGGGTGGGAAATATGAGTCAGGTGGTTTATTCTCTTGTTTCCTGAGAGAGAAATATGTTTATGGGCAGTTTAAAGGGAATCAGAATTTTATACATGGGATAGCTTTAGAAAGGGTTTGTGGTTTTGAGCTGCAGTCCCTCTGTCAGCTGCCTGTCAATACAATGTGCTGTAACACTGCCTTCTGCAATGTCAGCAAAGAAAAAAGTGATCTGAAGAACTGTGAGCAAAGGAGCAATTACACTACTCACCACCAGTTCATCAGAATTTAATCTTTGAACAGCTAAGGATGCCAGACAAATTAGTCTACCACATAATACTGTCCCACTTGAATTCATAAAGTGTATGGGAGAAGGAGGGAAAGACCCTGGTTTTTCTAGTCTATGACTTTAAAATACTCATGGCTGCTATACTGTAGATATGACTCTGCTGCATAGCAAACTGGTTACTCATAGCTACAGTGTTGTAGATATGACTCTTCTGCATAGCAAATGTGTTTTAGACAAGCACTAGAGCTAAGAGGTTTGGCACTAACCAAAAGAATAGTGAAATAGTGATCATCAGTAACAACCCTCATTCTCCATGATGGGATATTATCATGATTCCTATATAATAAAAAAGAGCTGTATATGTGCTGATTTCTGTTTTAGCAGATCAATATTGCAAAGTGCGTATAGTGAGTGAGTGGCCAAGCTGAACTCTAAATATAGACTGAGAGGGGCAGTCTGTTTCACAGCTGTCTTCATGAGGACTGCAGGACTCAACAGGTTCCTATGGGATTAAAGTAGAGAGAGGAACTGCAGAACAAGTTTTCTTCACATGATTTTCACTGGCTGATTTCTTCCATACTGGCACATTACCTGAATGTAATTATGTTGTAAGTAATGTTTCGTTCTCATATTTTTTAACCTTTTAGATTTTATTTTCTTTTTTTTCTGTGAAGAACTCTCAGTGTGTTCTCATTCTAATTTTTTTTTTTTTACCACAACGACTTAGGAAGAAATTGAAAAGTTGTATTGGGGGAAAAAGTCTTTAGGCAAGCTTAAAGTACAAGATGAAGTGAATCCAAAGGTCCCAATATTTAGATTGATTTGTTGGGAAAATAATCAATACTTTTGTCCAGTGACACTAATGTTTGTATCCTTTCTCCTTTGGCACATCAATGGAATCAAACAAATGTAAGAGAATTTTTTTAAAATCAGTAATGGTAATCTTCACTGTGTTGACATGTGCAAATACTTAAATAAGTCCAGAAACATAGAATTCATAATACTAACGAATCAAAGATTGTCACATTTATTACACCTCAAGCTGTTAAGAGTCTTCCCTAAAGCTGCAGGGAGGTATTAATCAAAAGAGAGAAACAACTGCTCTTCAGAATCTAAAAATAACCACCAGCCTTTGTGCGTGAAGTGGTAACTTCTGGCACACCGTTCAAACACAGGGCTCCATAATGATTGTGTGGGCTGAGGATGTGCATGTGGGCAGACAGCAGAGCAGAGCCAGCTCTGCTGGGGACGTGGCTCACAGACTGTGCTGCCTGGTGCCATGTCATGCTCTAGAGGAAGGACAGTGGCACAGCCATCTGTCTTTAGGTGCTGCACACCTAGAGATCATATACTAGGTAAGGTTAACCCCTATCATGCCAGCTATTTTACATTTTCTTTGTACTTTGAAGCAACACTTCTCAACAGAGAAAAAAGTAAGTTGTAATCTTTTCTTATGGGCTGTTAAAAAGAAATATGAAAGTATTCTTATAGTCCTGTCAGTCTCTGCTAGCAGGAGAACAAGCCCTCTTGTCAGGATTGCTTTCAGTGCTTAGTCTTCAGACTTACTGAGGCTCATTGAATGTCTGCTTTGTAGTGGGCTCAGGTTTGGGGGAATTCTGCATTTGCTTTGATGAGGATTTTCTGCAAACAACTGGGGTTCAAATTTTAGGTTTTATTAGGAATCTGGTCACGCTGTGTTCTGTATTCCTTGGAGAGGAAGAGAAGGCTCAGAAGCATGTCAAGAGGACATTTAACCAATCTAGGATTCAGAAATCACCCTTAGGTGCTTAACACATGTCATCAAGGGAGGTTTGCATCCTACAAAGTGCTGATTTATGTTGGCAGATAAAATTGAACTTGGGAGCTTTACAAAATACTAAATGGGTGAGATGCATTCTAGTCCAAAATAATTTAAACTAATTTATGGGGGCACCCTCCTTACATTCACTAGCAAGAAAAACATACGTTTAGGCTGTGATGCCAAGGTGAGGAAGGAATATCTTAGAATAAGAGGGATATTACCTGGAGGAATATATTTTTCTTTAATAATTATGCAGGGAGTTTTCAGTGACAATTGTAGACAAACATGCCTACTTAGAGTGTCTGCATCTCCTTGTGGCTAGAAGTGTAGTTTGTTTCTGGAAGACATTTTTGCAATCAGAGTAGTGTAAAGAAAAGCAAAAGACTGATAAGGAATAATGTACAATAGATAGGAGCTGCCTCCCTAGGTATTTCTTATTTTCTATATATAATCTTCTTTCAAAACTGTATTTATGTTAAGAATCATTCACTGAGTTTATGCACCCAGACTCTGCAGAGAAACTGTTTTTACTAATTGAACTTCATCCAGTGCCTTTTTTAAAGCAAGGGGTACTAGTCTGAAGAAAAAGCTTTTAAAATTTGTCCAAAACTATGAAGTAGACTACATTTTTTTCACAAATAATAGCTTCACAGTGATATTCTAAGGTGTATAAACAGACACATACTCTTGTTGCTTATCTCCTACATTCATACCTGCTTTCCCTGTTTTATCTCTCAATTATTTGATGCTGAAAGAAGAGGACCTGAGTGACATCTTTCCTGGAAGTGTTAGTTAAGGTTTGGCTTTCACTGTGGTCAGGATCTCACGCCACTCTTACCAAGTACTCACCAAATCCAGGGATAATATACTAAAAAGGTACCATAAAAGTCAAATTGACTTTTCTCTTTCTCTCTTTCCCCATACACACATGTATGTGCACAAACACAATCCAAAAATGAAATGTTTTAATCATCAAAGATTTCCAAGAATAAACAAGTGCTATGCATTGAGTTGTCCCTGCCTTCATGATCTAGTAAGTGTGCAGGTCCTTCAAATCTCTGTATTTTAAGGATTGTTTAGGCTGCTCAGTATTTCCATAGAACAGGACACCCAACTGTTACAAGTTATTTCCCACAGCCATGTGTTAATTTACCTTTTAAATGATTGTTTATTTTAGAGACAATGGAGAGGCCTTCCTTGGAATTTAGCCTGCCTGATGCTCACGAAGAAGGAAAACTTTATGTAGTTGATTCCCTAAACAACCTAAACAAGCTAAATGTTTGTCCAGATGAATCCCAACATTCACTAGGTATGTATGATAGGTGATCTGTGGATTTCTGTATATACAATCCATATTGTGTGTCACTGATGTCAACAGCCTAATAGGCCAATAGGTATGCCAAGCTCTATACTGAAAAATGTGAAAAAACAAGATTGAAAATGGCATAATTTAGACAGATCAGACAATGATTTAGCTGTCCCTGCTGAGTATTTCTGCTTTAGGTTCATGAAAATCCTTGCATTCAGTTACGGATTTGCCTTCGAACCTGAACTTATCTTCTATTTCAGTTGGGATTTATGAGGTGATTTCTTGCAGGATAATGTCTCTAGTAATGCCCAATATACACCTACTATATAAATAGCATTATAACTATTATTTAGTGCTCTTCCCAAGCACTAAAATTCATACATGGCAATAGAAGCACCTGAGAATTTCTGCTCATTCTTTTAAGATTCATTGCCTAAGGAGTCAAACCAGTTACCTGAAACATCCTGTGAAACCTTTAAGCATTTTACTTTCCACACTTTCTTTACTCACAGCTTCAGTTATGGCTCCCACATTTCTACTGGTTTGATAAGGCTTTTGCCTTTGATTTCTCACAGCAACAAGAATATTTTCACCCAGAGATAGCTACAATTTGAGTTCTTTGTGACCTGAAAATATCTCAAAACCTGGAGGTCTTCAGCAGCATTCTACGTAACAATATGTCTGCTTTTATTTCCCTTATTGTAATGGTAAATTTTAGTGAAGAAATTTATAGATCAACAGCTATGTTAAAATATGGCCATAACTTAATCAGGATTCTAATTATGGGTCTTAAATACTTTCCCATTACTCCTGTTTCCAAGTCCTCTAACTTTTCCTAATCCACCTAACTAGAGTGGTGCTGGTTTCCATATTTAACACAAATATTTTAGACATAAAGTACTAATTTCTCATAAGCAGATTATCTTGATATTGTCACCTCTACATGTGGAAAATGAGACAATGGCATATATAAATTTTAATTTTAAGAAATTCCTTTCAGTGTGACTGTTTTGCTTTCCTTTACAATTTTATAGGACAGTATTATTTACTTTTCAGGTAAATATACAAGGTTCTGTGGAAACATATGCGATTCTCTGGAATAATCACATGCATGCCCCTCCCCACATTTCAGCAGTAAAAAATGGTAGCTTAATAAGTACTTTATTATAAATTTGTAAAATCCTTTGGTACCTTCTAGGACTATTCTTTTAATGTAGCTTTTAAGCTTGGAGAGTCTGTAGATATCTCATCCTGTCAGCTAACTTACTCAGCAACATAAAACTCTGGTTCTCTTGCCAGAAAATGAGAGACATGTCAAAAGCTGTTTAAAATGCATATGCTGTTTGGTTGCTCCAGTAGGAGCCATGCAGTAATTTCATGTTTTAGATGATAAAATGTTCCCACTGCTTGCAGTTTGACAAGAATGTGTGTTCATCCATTCCTCACAACACTGCAGCCTGGCACGTTCAGCCTGATGAAATAGTAAGAAGTATTCATTAGGCAGAGCGAGCTCAGACCAATTTTGAGACCACTATTGATAACTTAGGATGCTTGGCAGGCAGCAGAAACAGGCCCTGCCCATCCCTATTATTCTGATTAGAGAGGAATATTGGTGCAGACACTTATTATATGGTGCATTTGTTATGAATGCTAAGGGAAAAAGAATAGAACCTCAAAGGAGAAATATGAAAATATTTCAGCTTACACATGGACAGGAGTGTGTTAAACACACAATAAAGAAAAACAGAGATATTCCCAGAGATCTACCAGCTCAGTGGATTGCTCAGCCCTAGGCAGGGTCATTATTAAAGTCCTGTAATGGCATATGCAGCCTTTCCTCAGCTTTATCACTACGGGCTCAGTTGCAAAGACCTCAGAGATTTCCACCAGCTAAAACAAGAACATGACCTAGAAATGCATTTTTCACAGATGCACACACTACTATCCCTTTCAGAATGGCAAGAGAGCAATTACAGAAGGATAAATTACAGTAATTTGCATGTAATTTTAGTACGTATGAGACTGACACCAAAGTGAAATTACATTAGCTTCCTCCTCCCTCCAAAACAGAAAATAAACCCAAATCTTTGTAAGTTATTACAGTAGTGTACAAACTTAAGATTAAACAAATCTGGCTGAAGTGTAAATTTTTTGCATTCACATGAATTTCCTCATGGTTTTTACTTGACTTGTTATCTTTGGGGCTTACTGCCACCTCACATTGATTGCAACTGTTTCTATGAGAGAAACTACTGGATTTCCCTATATATGCAACACATTCTTTAAAAAGCAATGAACTGGCTTGTTGAACTGATTCAAGGTCAGCATTGAAAGTGCCTTTCTTTTTCCCCTCATTCTTCCTGTGCCTAAAGGACAACATCTGTAGTCTATGTGAGAGTCTGTTCCATTCCTGACAACTGGGAGGATAGGTACCTCATTTTTTACTGGAATTAAACCAACAAATCCTAAAGATGAAGAAGAATATTGAAAACATTTGTTTTAAGATGAAACAGCCAAGACCTAAATTCATTCTATCCAACATTAGGTGTTTAACTGAGGCGTTTACTTTGGGAGATTAATCATCCCAGGGATGCTTCTCATTAAACAGAAAAAGAAGCATATCTAGAGGATGAATGTGTATGATGAATCTGTACCTTGGTTTTCAATATGAATTTTGCTTTCTTCCCTTTTGAAAAGATTAAATGCAATCAAGCCCTTATAAATCTGCCTGAAGGAAACTTCATTGCAACCTTTGTACATGTAAACCAGCTGTAAAACTCTGACCTGTAAAACAGGTCAACTTCAACAAAACACTGTATTTCAACACAGAAATATTTTTGTTGAATGTGTTCTAACAGCTATAAGAGATGTATAATTTTTTATATTTCCAACTTCAGGCTGAGTTCATAAAGTTGATTCCCCTTTCATGAAATATCACAGGAAATAAAACCTGCTGGCCAAATATACAATGTATTCTGCATCATTTCATGCTGCCAGAAGCATTTTGTCGTGCTTATCCTGACCAACCTTAAAAAACTGTATCACCAAATGGTTTGTCATCTCTTAACAGACGAGGAAGAGAACACTGGTGGTACTGCAGAAAGTATGGCAGGGAGCAACGCAAGCAACCAGCGTTTGTTCTTCGTCACCTTTATTCTTACTTTGACCGTCAGTTTGGCACTTGTTTCATTTGTAATATTCTTAATATGTAAGTAAACCAAAGAGTAGTTCTTGAAAATGTAGGGTCAATTAGAAAAAGAACTTTGCTGAAATGTGTCATGTTACCTTGTAACATGCTACTCCTGTATTTGCATGGCCAAAGGCTTTGGCTGGTTCTGGGCGCTGGGTCGTGGTCCTGGGGGCAGAAGCACAGGCAAACACTCTCACAGGGCTAAAAGGCACAATTTTATTCTTAGAGCTAAGGATTTGTGAGCTTCAACATATGTGAAGAATTTATCTCAGCACCATTATACGGTGTTACTAAAAATGCTGGCTGGAAATGAAATTAAAATTTAAAGGTAATTGTATGGCAGTGAGATACTTTGGCAACATGCCTTCCATTCCTTTCCAGATAAAACTCAGTATTGGGATCATTCCACTGAAACTGGAATTCCACCCAGGCTAACACTTAGATCAGGCTGCTTGAAGGAAGACCTGACCCTTTGCCATCAAAGTACTGCCTGGAAATTGATTTGGAACTAAGAAAGTCTTAAGCATAAGAAAAAGGATTCAATATTTATCAAGATTTGCATGTAGCATTGAGTCTATAGACACAATTACTGTTACAGTTTTTTAGGACTGATCAGGCAGGTTTAGCTGAAGACATGGCTGGTTAATGGAACCCTTGTCATCTTGGGGTTTTCTGAGCTAATAATATTGAATAGAATCTGAGGTGCATTATTTCAATTTACAAGACTATTTTGAAAGAATTGGAACCCATATGAAATCAAGATTTCTTATATCCTGCAGTAGGGAATTTGTTGAAACATAGCAAAAATCCTGATTTTATTTTTGGGCCAGGAAATCCTAAAAGATTAAAAATCCTTGACTAAATTTTCTTACAGGCATTCAAAGAAATATCAGAGAAGTAAAGAACATAAAGTAGATTTCAAGTAACATGATTGTAAAATCCTAATTGAAGTACCTCATGCTTGAATTTCAGATTTATTTAACATGGAGCTGCTAGAAGTAGAGCGTTGGTATAGAAAAATTAGTATTGGGTTGCTCTAGTGGAAAAATTATGAACTAAAGTGAAAAAAAATTCTTACAAGAATTAAAGCAGTTAGCTTGCACTCAGGTTGGTGGAAGCCTGGGTTTTTTGAAACCGGTTTTCAGTGGTGTTTCAGTTTATGTTACAATGTTTTATTAGATACATATAGATATAGTGTGTTCTATAATCTGAGATGTTTGCAAACCACATGCATAGATTCATTTGGCATTGCTACTATTACACTTAAGCTTCAAAACCCATGGGTAAATTTTTTAACTTCAGAAGGCCAAAAGAAAAATAGCTCCAAGTGTACATATTGGCATGCCAGAGAAGGCTGGCCTCAAAATGTCAGTATTTGCAAGAATTTTTCTTTTATTTAAAATAAAATATATGTACATGCCACAAATTGGATCTTCAAGCCCCTAAATGAGACATTTCCCTGTTGATACTAATGGTTATGCTCCTGAAAACTGCAAAAATTATCTGAACCATATATGATTTTACTACTCTGCACTAAACTAAAAGAAGAATCCAGCAAATAAGCAAAAAAGAATGTACTGAACAGTTAAACCCACCAGATGTATAACTTCTTATTACTATGTTCTGTAGTTCTCTTCCTGTTTAATATTTTTAGTCATCATTATTCGTCACAGGAATACAAGTGAGGGTAGTGATGCTCTTGACTTAAATGCTGCCAATTTAATGTGGTACATTCTCCTTTTCAAGTTCAAACTAGAAATGAGGTGGACCAAATATCAAGCAGACTACTATCTGAAAAGAAGAACATAGAAGAGCTGAAGAAACTCAACAATATTATATTAAAGCATCTGAATCAATCCAGAATTAAGGAAAAGACTTCTGATCTTCATGATTACTTTACCCCTGCTGAGCTCAAAGTCCCTGGAGAATAAATCTTCTTTGGAAAGAAATTCAGAATATTCATAACTCAGACATGTTCACAGATGGCACACAGGTTGCTGAAACATGGTTGCTGAAACATTGCTGAAAAAGCCAGCTGAATGAAAAATATTAGCAATTAGTATTTTACCGTGTTTTACATGGACATAGATTTGTAATACTAAGCCCATTGGATTCACAATAAACAATGGATTGTCAGTTTGGGGCAAAACTTCCAGATTCCCTGTGCATTGTAAATCACAGGGGTAAGGGCCTAGTTTTACTTTAAATGTAAGTGAATGATCACAGAAAATCACGAGTTCTATGCACATGATTCCAGCATGACCTTGTTCACTTAATCATTCTCCTGTTACCTTTGTACAAGCTGTCTGTTTGTTTCTTTTACTATTTGTATTTAAAGATAACTTTAGATTTCATAACTTATAAATAAATCCATTTCTGGTCTAGAGTTTTGTGGTTTTCCCTTCTGTGCATCTAAATATACTGACATACTACTCTTTTTGTGAAAAAAACACCCAAACTTGAATAACAACAAACCCTTTCATAAGATGCCATAATCAGCCCAAATTCATATTGACAGTGAGAGTCCAATTGCCTTACGTGGAAAATGTGTTTAGAGGACTCAGTCTGGTGATGTCACAGCATCATCACAGCCACTCTATTTCATAGCAATGCCAATACACTGTATTCACAATTTGCAGGTGAAGACCAAGTGTTTTTATAAAGTGATGTGGGGAAAATACTACATGCTCTTGTACTCCTCCCTATAGTTTCTGCTGGTCACCATCAGAGAAGGGTCACATGAAATATGGTTGGAATCTTCTTGGTTTTAATGTCGAGTGATACCTCAGAGGCTAAAAGGAGCTTTAAAGCTCTCATTCTCATCCAATTCTTTCTCATGTCTTCTGGACAGTTTTACAAAAAAAAGCCACTAAAGTCAGCAGCTAGCATTGCAGTGTTCAGGCTTCATGATAGTCCTTTCTGTGATGACTACTTCATTGTCTGCAACAAAGGGAAGAACTAAGTCCACGAGAATTTCTTGGTATCACTCTATCTGGATTTTCCCACCAATTCTGTTCCTGCTATTACGAGTATTTTGCTTTACACCTATGTTTTACATCACCTTCTTTCTACTTCCTGATTTTTATTTTCCTGATGTATTACTGTCATGTTATTCACATGAAAATGGTGAAGATTGTTTTCAAGAGTTCGTTACTCCTGCTATTACTTTCCAGCTGCAATTTTAGTTTTCTCCTCTGGACATCACAAGTAGTTTTTACAAAGGTAAAAATCTCTAATACAGCTCTAATGTAGCTCTAATACAGTTATCAGAAAATGAAAAAAATAAGTGTAGAAGACTTATAAGGAAAGGAACCCTGAAAGTCTAACCCAAACATCTTTTTGTAAATGCTATTAAATTATAAAAGAAAAGGTATCTTAACACTAAAATCTTGCAACTTGCAGTGTTGCTTTGCTGTTCTTCTCTGATCTGTCACCTGCTTTTCAGTGGCAGTATTGATTTCTCATCTCTCCCACTCCTATTGTAGCTACTGTAACTGCTCAGAAGCTCTGCCTTGAATTGACACACATCCATACTTGTGAGCCAGGGAGAAACACTAGTACTTGACACTCAGTGTATCTCAAATGTGGATTTGTCACATCCCTCATAGCAACAGCAGTTGCAGAGCAGTCTGTGGCCCCCTAAAACTGATACCAAGAGCCAATAGATTTTTTCTTATGGCAGGAAACTGTAAAAAAAAAAAAGTGTGCTAGAGCAACAGTCCCCAAATGTATGAAAGTTTCCTCATCTCTCTGATGTTGTCCTCATTATTCTTAATCTGGCTGTTCAATCAGTACTCGTAATAAATCCATTTTTTCTGCCTCTGCTATTGATTATAAGTGGTGTTGTTTCATTCCATGGTTTCATCCTGCAGGATGGTGAGTGATCTCAACTGCCCCAGTCTTACGACCAGCTGAGTCATAAGAATGCCCAGGCCTGCTCAGTATCGTACAGGACTGAGGCCTCGAATGATCCTTTTCATATTTAATTGCTTCTTCACTTGCAGTGATCAGCAATTAAGATCAGTGACTGAAGAGGTGCAAAGGTCAAATGCTGATCCTGCTAGCGCTGCTAAAACACACCTAATGTTGGGAGATACTTGCAGACACACAGGGTGTGGAATAGCAGTGATTAAGGCTGCCTTTGGCTTCTCAGCTCAAGTTAACAAAATTTAGCAATATCCATTTAGTGTCAGAACTGCTTCTATATGACATCAGAGCAAGGGCTGAGAGCAGAGTGCCATAATCCCTTCTTCAACACTTTCTGGAGGACCCCCTACAATCTCCTTTTGGGGGAACTTTGTGTCTAATCTACTGACAGTTAAGTAGTCCCAAACAAACCAATACTTGACTCAAAACCTCCTACAAATCTGACCCTGAAGTGAATTTCAGCTCAGTTCATAGGCCCATAATCCTTATCTCAAATAAACAGCTAAATAAACTCCAAGTTCCAGCTGCATGTGATGTAACCTCTGTGCTGCACATGGATGTTTTGATATCTCCTGCAGATGTGGGTAAGATCTCTGTTCCTGTAGAGCTGCACATCTCAAGGGCCTTTGCAATGTCTGGTGTTACAAACAGAGGAAGGTGATCTGACAGCTTCATCTTACAGTAGTCACAGCTGTTCTTGGTAGTACAGCTTCTTCCCTTTTTTCTCTTATTTGCGGGCTGTAGAGGTATCTACACAAGTAATTCATTCACCTTTCAGTAATTCCACTGTAAATGAAAAGAGTGCACAGAGGGTTCAGATAGATTTCACAACATGCCACTGACACCACTCACCTGCTGCAAGTACTGTCGTTGCTGAAATGACAACATGGTTTCAGGAAATTTTCTGCTGAATAACCCTGGAAAATGCTAGAAAAATGCTGGTAAGCAAAGAAGAAAAATGGAATATTTAACCAATAATATACCTCCACCTCCCATCAAAGGCATCATCATGCCAGTCCCTGAAGGGCTGGCTGAATCTTTAGCTTGTTAGGTAATATCAGTAGACAAAATACTTTTTTGCCTTAGTTAGCTTGCTGATAAATTCACTCCTTTGTTCCACATATCCACATCAGCCCTTGTTCTTGTTAACCTCAAACCATCAGACAGTATCTGACTAGAGAATATTATCTGACAGTATCTGTGGAGGTACTGTCAGAGAATATGCATTTCTAAATAGTAGAGGGTCAGCTGGGGCAGGCATTTGCTTGCCTTGCCTGGGGTCATATTACTTTGAGAATATTAGCTTGTACTTGTCCTTGTACTGCTCTAGAATGAAACAGCTCAACCTCAACATCTACAAACAGCAAGTAAGAACTGAGGGCAAAATATCCTTTATAGACACCTGTCCATGTCAAGGGTTACATAAATCCAAGCTGTGGGAACCTTCAACTAAAAATGAGGCACAGACAATAAAGAGGGATTCCAAGAGACAATCAAATCCATCCCTCTGCTTGACAGCAGCATTCAATTTACTCAAACAATTTCTAACAGAGGCTTGTCTATTCACATTGTAAAATGTTCAAATAATGGACTGTCCACGGGCCTCCCCTTCTAATCTTCAACTAAATGAACATGGTTAAGTCTATTTTTCCTGAAGTCTAACTAAAATTTTCCCTGGTGAAATTTAAGCCCATTATCAACTGACCAATTCCTTGTGAACATGAAAAATAGTCTGTACCTTTCATTTTTTAATTTATTTGATATTATACTAACTGCAAAGCAGTGGTTAAAACCTTAAGAAAGTTTTTTTTCCCCTCTGAGATACCCGGAATTTTAATCTAACATTTATTCTTAAAGTCCAATATGAGTTCAGTTCATGTGCTTTGTTCACTGGTAACAATGCAAAGCTGAACACGGGTTATAAAAAATAATAATGATGATGTGCTAACTCTGAATGTGGAAAAAGAGAAAGTACCAGAAGTGGCAAAAGGATTGTCAAAAGTTTGTTAGACCATACGCTCTCAAAGGTGATATGTTGTGTGTGGCACAAAATCCAAACTCTTCAGGAACCCTAAATATGGTCAGTATGTTTGAAAAATGAGCAGAGTGCAATAATGTTGAACAAAGACAAGAACTCTTGTCAGAACACAAAGTATATGAAGAACAAAATCCCACTTCATCTGGTTTTGAAGGCTTTGAAGATCAAATATTTACTTTTGTTTTATCAAAGCATACTCTTATAAAATTACACAAGAATGTCTGCAAATATGAATTTTCATGTCCAAAATTTCAAGTTTTCTTATTAATTTCACCCTGTCTGACTCTGTGGTTTGTGTCCTTGAGATACAGAACCTGCCCATTGGAAATGGTGGCAAAGCAATGTGCTCCATGAAAGGTTTGCTGTTGTGAAAATACCTATTTTGACAGACAAAAATGCAACTAATTCTAATTAGAACTCTGATAAAGAAAAACCTTGACAAAAAAAATGCCAAGTAGCAACTAAAAAATAGATTTATGTTTTGGCTAGTAACTGAAAATCATTTGTCCAAGAAGATGCTTATCTTCGTCTTCTTATTGTCGGCTAGTATGATTATCTTGGAGATGTTGGTGAATAATGAAAGTTGGATCAAAACCTTAGATCTCAGCCCAGAGCTACTGGGATAAAGTGAATTGTTATTTTCAATTAAGAAAAAAAAGCACATTCAGTCCATTACATGTTACTGTTCTTATTTTCCTGACGGATGAACAAGAATACTAAGATTTAAAGAGAGGGATGGAGGGGGAGAGTGTACTGTCACTTCCTCTGGGATGTGTAAGAAATAATGACACTGAGGCCAAAGAACTTAGTCCTATCCAAGAACCCAAAGAATCTTAGAATTTAAGAAAAGGCTTTTATAGACTCTGTTTCCGATCCTTTCTCTGGTTTCTGGGCCACATTTCAGCGATCGAAATGCTGTCCACGATTCACTGATGAGCCAGCAAAACCCCTGAATGGAAATGAGAACCTTCCAGCAGAAACAGCCACAGCACAGTGCTGCTGCTAATTTGTCACTGAGAGGCAAACCATATTACACACAAGGGTGAAAGGACAATTTAAAAATCGATTGCCTGCCAATTTAAATATCTATTAATAATTATGGGTTTGCTTTTGAGTTCAGTGCTGCTCATTTAATCTTAATATCTTCTTCATCACATAACTGACTTTGGAAAACAGTGTCTGCCTACAAGGTGACATGAAATGCTGAAACTCCCAGACACACTTTACTCCTCAGCAAAAGCTCATGGATAATTCATTAAGTTCCCATTTTTAGGGTGGATTTTTTTTGTTTTGTTTGTGTTGGTTTGTTGAGGGTTTTTGTTTGTTTTTTAAAATTTTGTTTGTTTGTTTGTTTTTTGGGGATTAAAAAGATTTTTTTTTAAGCTTTAGTTTTTTCTTAAAGCAACACTGAAATATTTTTTTTTCAGAAGAAGTCACCCTGAGTACTCAAAATTATATGGGTGGATATTCATCATGAATTAAGGTGATAGGACAATGAGTCAGGGTTCAAACTGAAGAGAGAAAATTTAGGTTAGATATACAGAAGAAATCCTTTACTGTGAGCGTGTAGAGGCAAAGGAACATGTTGCCCAGGGAAGTTGTGGATGCCCCATCCCTGGCAGAGTTCAAGGCCAGGCTGGATGGAGTATTAAGCAACCTGGTCAAGTGGTAGGTGTTTCTGTTCATGGCAGGGCGTTGGAACTAGATGATCTGTAAAATCCCTTCCAACCCAAAATGTGCTATGATTCTATATGTAGGTAATAACAAAAATATTTTTAGCTATTTTTTAACAGAAGGTATGACATGGATTCTATGTCTTTTCATGCATTCAGATTGGTGAGCTTGAGCTGCTGTTTTGATCTGAAATAGCTTTTAGGTTGCACTTCTTGCATGGATATGAATCAATAGGTCCTAGTGTTTAGGAGCTGGCTTGAGACTACATTCAGCTTCATGGAAAAATCTGTAGCAGGAGGATTCCCAGCTCTGGGCACCGAGTCAGCTCTCTGAAGCACACAGGGAGTGAATGAAATCCAGGCAACTGATTCAGCGTCTATAAATAAATACTGATGGACTCACTTAAGGCCTTCTCCTCGAGGAAGGGTGGTACTGACAACACATCGAGATAAACTGATAAAAGAGGAAAACCTCCGGAATTTGAAACCTCTTCCTTCCCTAACGCTGTTCACATTTTTTTTTGCGTCTTCCGCAGGCAGCAGCCTCCATCCTGCGCAGATGTCGGGCCTTTGTTCGCCCGGCAGCTGTGCAGAGGGGCGGCCAGCGCGGCACTCCCGGCGGGCGCGCTGCACGCAGCCGCTCTCCGAGCCCGCAGCAGCGCCCGCGGGCCAGCCCTGGCGGGGCGAGGGACCCCGGGGACACCGGGGCACCACCCTGGCACCACCCTGGCACCACCCTGGCACCACCCTGGCACCACCTTGGCAAGGGCGGTGCGACTCGGGGGGCGGGGAGGGTTGCGGCGGGGTGGGCGGGCTGCGGTCGGGAGTGGGGGCGAGGGTGAGCGGGTGGGGGCTGTGCTCGGCCGGTCGGTGTGCGGGCTGAGGAGCCAGGCGTCTTCAGTGCCTCTCGCCTTTTCTACTCTTCCCTCCCCGCCACCGGCGCTAATGCCTTTTTAATGAATTTTGAGATGCCTATTGCTATTTGATGGAAGTTGTCGAGTCGTACTCACCAGGCTTGAAGTTGGAGAAAGAGCGAGAAGGCTCGGCAAAAGTGCAGCTGGTCGAAAACATTACCTTGGAGAGAGAGAAATATGATCTAGTACATGTGTAATGTGTACCATAAACATATACTAGTGTCAGTATGTCTTTTACTGTCAGTATGCCTTTTAGTGTCTGCAATCCAATCTCTGCTGACTCCATCACCCGAGGCTGGTGAAGCTACTCTGCTGTGGACTACAGTGGTGCACCCAGGGGGGTCATGATCAAATCAAGTCTAAAAAGGAATTAAACAAGCAAGTGACCTTTGAAATATGCCCAAGCCTTTCAGCATTCCCCTTCACAGGAAGGAGGGAAGGAAGGAAAGGAAACAAGCAAGAAAGCAGGCGGGTGAGGCTGGAAGATGAAGCTGGACAGAGGGATCATGTCTGATGATCCTGGAAAACATGAACCTCTCAAATATCTTCTTTGGCCATGTATGGGGCACAGCTGGGATAGGGACTGTCATAGGAGGAACCTCATTCCATTTTGGAGGTGGAGAATGGGCATTACTGGGGCAGTGAAACTTGTTGTGTGCATGGGGAAAGTCTGCTGGCCCCCATGGGGTTGTGAAACTCAGCCCTGTCTGAGAGTGGGCAAAGCAGGAGCCCTGTGCTCAGCCTGTGGCATTGGCCAGGCCTGGGAGCTGGGGTTATGTTTTCTGAGAGGTGGTTAACTTGGATCTGCACCAGTCTATTCAGCTTCATTTTTTCTTTCTTTAGATTTGTGATAAAATGACATTTTGCCAGTGGAATGGCCATTCACATGCTGATGGAGAATGCACTGCTGAGCCTGTTACACAGTCACAGAGGCACACGCTTTGGCACACGCATTTCAGCATATGCATTCATTTGGAGGAGATGTAGGCCCTCTGGAAAATTATCATAATACAAGGGGCAAATTTATACTCATGATCTACTCACTCATTTTGAGATGCAGAATATCTTATGCCACTTAAAGAATGCTTCCCAGTACCCTATAGGGCTAGTAATGATGAGTCCTGTTCCTTCAAATGTCCTCCACTATGCTTTATGGACCCTTGCTACATTTCCCTTTCTATAAGAATCTTGCATTTGTAGTTTGAATTTCTATCATCTTACTGAAATAGCTGCACTACCTGTCTCAATATCATATTATTATACAATACTTGCCATCCCAAAGTAGCCAACAAACTGCCTCTTTCTGCTCTTGAAAGAAGTAGTTAAGCACTACAGAGTGAACTGGGTCTGTTAAAAATGGGCCAGTCCTCTCATTTCTGAGAGACTGCAGTCTCCTCTGTATTCAGATTTCCTCCTAGGGGACCTCTGGTCTGGGCTCAGTCCTCACTGGATCACTGCCATCTGACTGATTTCTTTGTTCTGAGCAATTGAAACCTGTTGCAGATTAAAATATTTCAAGACAAACTCTTGTTAGTTTCCTTAAAGCTGTCAGCCTAGTATATAAGGAATTATAACTACTATTTATAGTCAATTTAGCTATCCATCTTGGCAGGAGGTGAAATATCTTATTTGTAAGAGATTTCATGATGATTCTGTGCATCTCAGTGCAGAGCTCTTTTTTCCATTTAAAGGACAGCAGTCTTCACATTTTTGCAGCCACAAAAGTATTACAGTGTAATTGGAAGGAACACTTACCCTTCCCAAACTGTTGATATAGTCTTCTATCCTTTACTTAGGAACAAGTACTAACACCATTACTTGGCATGAAATAACTATTTGGAAAATTTTCCATCCAGGTTCTCCTTGCCAGCTCCAGGTGTCCTTGACAAGTAAAAAGTCTTTTATGGTAGTTTCCAACAATTTATGTTGCATAGCTTGCTTCTAGTCCTTTATTAGATATCTAAAAAAGCAATGGGGTTTCTCATTTCTAATTAAGTTGCCTCTTCCTGGGGGATTCTTTTATGAGTACCACAGACTGTACTCCTCACCTGCTGTTAATTTCTTGCCAGCTATTCATGCACTGTATTTTCTTGTTCCTACTGCAAAAACATCATATGAAAGTCACAGAATCACGGAATGGGTCAGATTTGAAGTGGCCACAGAGGGTCACCTGATCCAAGCTCCCTGCTCAAGCAGGGTCATCCCAGAGCACATGGCACAGGATTGTGTCCGGTTGGTTCTGGAATATCTCCAGTCAAGGATACTCCACAGCCTCTCTGGACAACCTGTTCCAGTGCTCAGTCATCCGCACAGTAAAAAAGTTCTTCCTCATATTCAGGTGGAACTTTCTGTCCGTCAGGTTCTGCCCATTGCCTCTTGTCCCATTGCCACCACAGAGCAGAGCCTGGTCCATCCTCTGACACCCTTCCATCAGACTTATAAACATTGATGAGGTCCCCTCTCAGTCATATCTTCTCAACACTGAGCAGGCCCAGCTCCCCCAGCTCTCCTTGGAAGAGTGATGCTTCAGTCCCTTACTCATCTTTGTAGCCCTCCACTGGACCCCAGGATCTCCATGTTTCTCTTGTACTGAGGAGTGTGGAACTGGGCACAGCACTCCAGATGAGGCCTCACTAAGGCTGAGTAGAGGAGTAGGTTTATTTTCCTTGGCAGTGCTTTTCCTAATGCTCCCCAGGACACCATTGACCTCTTGGTCCCCAGAGCACTGCTGGCTCAGGGACATCTTGTTGTCCACAGGACCCCCAGCTCCTTCTCCACAGAGCTGCTCCCCAGCAGGTCAGCCTCCAGCCTGTGCTGGTGCCTGGGGTTGTTCTTCCCCAGGTGCAGTCCTAACTGCTGACACTTCTACTTTAAACATTTTTTTTCTCAAATGTATTTTTTCCATGTAAATGGTACATGGTTAATAGTTGTCACCAAGAGCTACATTTAAATGCCCTGTAATTTGAGAGCTGTAGCCTTCACCTGGGAAAGAGGAAGCAATAGCTGAAATCTCCTTACACATACCACAGGACAGCTGAGCAACTTCTTGTTGAGCTAGTGGACAAAGTGGGAGAGGGGACAATAACACTATCACTGCCTTTCTTGTCCTATGTACGCCATGATTCTTCAGAAGTGCTCTAATATCTGAGCTGACTGGGTACTGTAGGACAGAGTGATGCACAAACAACTCATTTCTGAATTGTGAGCTAGATACTAACTGACCACTATTGCCAGGAGAGACTATTTAGATGCTCAGGAAAATTTTCTGCTGCAAAGGTGTGCTTGCATACTTCCAAAGTTACATGACAAATTAGCTGGAGTTTTGAAGATCTCAATTTTGAACATAGATGAATGAATTGACAGCTGGAAATAAGGTGCTGGCAAAAAGCTGCATGATGATAACATTCAAAGAATCATTATCAGGATAAGCTAAATAGTGTGAGGCATCTAGTGATAAGAATCAGATAATGGCATAGTTTGGTTTAGTTTGGTTTGGTTTGGTTTGGTTTGGTTTTGTGGTCATGTTTTGTTGTTGGTGGTTTTCTGTTTTGTTTTTGTTTGTGGTTTTTTTGGTGTTTTGGGGGTTTGTTGTTTTGAGTTTCCCAGGGAAAACAGAAGGAAAAATCCTACTAGGATCAATGGGCACAAAATTTTTCTGAGTCATTATTCTATCTGTATGATGTAAAAGGAAGAGAGCTTCTTAACCCTATTGCTCTTACTGCTGATCAAAGCTGGATGTGAAAACTAATTTTTTCTCTTCTAAGACCAAAGGAAGCATCTTGCTCACTTTGGAAGAGGTGGGAAGGAAGAGGATACTCCATAGGTGTGCAAGACTTTCCTGGCAGCAAATAGGAAGAGGGGATAATAGCAATTGCATTTGCCTTTCATTAACCTTCTCCTTTCTGCAAGCTTCCCCTGACTTGATTTGGCATTTCAGTCTTGGCACCTAAAACACAGAGCATCCTGACACAGACGATTGCCTGAGTGAATACAGTGGGTTTTGGCATTGTTTGCACTTGAGAATCCATCTGAGTGGGGATGAGGGGTCCCTGTGAATCAGAGGAAGGGAAACAGTGACATTCATTTGCAGATCTTCCTCAATTTTTTTAAGTTTTCAGTTTTCCTTTCTAAAATTCCTGATTAAAAATCACTGAATTGAAAACACAGAGTTCCTCTATATTGAGACATGTCTTTTGGGGAGTATATAATGTATGACACCTTCAAGGAGAATTTTATAGAGCTTTGCACATACACCAGTTTGTGAAAAAGAAATACTTTGGTAATAAGCGGTGGTAAAAGGGGCTTACAATGGGAAGGTTACAATGGAACAGGCATTAAGGGGAAATCTGAGCAAAGCTTTTTAGGAGGCAGTACATTCTTTTCCCACTAGGTGGTGGAAATCTGCCACCATCCAGAGCTTTAAAAAACAGGAAAAACCACGCATAATTATGAAGGGCAGGCTGAATTAAGATAGAAAATAGCTGTAATAACAGCTTATGATGTATCGATTAAAATGAGTTCTCTGCCTGTCAAAGAGACAGTCATAGAAAATTATTCTTAATGTTATCCCCGACACAAAGGCAAAAATGTCAGTTAGGGAGGTTTTCTGATGTTTTAGAAAAGGAAATGAAAGGATAATTTAATCTAAATGAATTCTCTCTCCCTCTACAGAAGGACTGTCATGTGTAATTTCAGACCATAGGAACTCAGAAAACAAATCTCTCATGCATTTATTTATCTTCAACTACCAAAATATATTTTTTAATTAGCAATTTTAATTAACATGCATCATAGATCTCTCACAGCTCAGGACTTGCTGCCATGTAAGCACTGTTTCTAAAGGTGTCCTCGTGGTGGCAGGCAAACAATCAATTATTTAACAACAGATTTGAAAATCACACCATTTTATGTTGTTTCTGTCATGATTCGTGGCTGGAACAGCAGAGATAAAGCACGTGCTCTGGTGCTAACATCACAGAAAGAACAAGGCTTTGGTAACAGACAACTGTTGCTGACTTTATTCCATGCATTTTCCTTCAAAGCTGCACCCAAGCCATACCTGACATATGATTCATGTTTTAAGATGGAAGCAACTATCAGTTTTCAAAGACATTGAGGACGTACTGTTTTCACTGAAATTCATGGCTCTTATCCCAGCAAACATCCCAGAGGTGGGTGAAATCATCAACACATCATTTTGGAAAAAACCCCAAAAGATGAGATACCCTCAGCTACTGAGATGCAGCTAATGAGTGCTCTTTTTGTCCTGCCAGTGAGGGTCATACCAGCTCTGCTTTTCCATGGCATTGACAGGGAACATGATTTTGCTCTTTGATCTCTGTCCTTGGCCTGTCTGTCTGATCTCTGAGCAGTCTCCATGTTCCATGGGTACCCACTGATATGTGCAGTGGCTGTGGTTCTTGCTCTTACCTCTGAAGAGGTCACGCATTCCTAAGTATGACCAACACCATTTTCCCTGCCATCTTCTGAAGCACCTGTCTCAGTGCTGTTCTTCCGTGCTGCTCTCCTTTACTCCCGGGGTCAGATAGTGATTTCTGGTTGGTGCAGGGATGTTGCAAGCAGGGAGTATGTGCAGAACTAGACTAGCTTCACACCCAGTAAATAACCTTGTAGCCAGAGAGTGCCAGTCCTTCTGTCCACACATTGGTGTGCCAGGATACCTGGCTACATTTCCTACCTGATTGCCAGATATGAGTGGAGCATACACTGGTTATTCTGAAAGTAGTGTAACATACTCCTCAGTGAATTCACCATTCATAGATTGGGTGGTTACTGAATAGAATATATTCTATTTTCTGGGAGGTTTTTAGGTTTCGGTTTTTTTGGTTTTTTTTTCAGATAAATATTGTGTTGCTGCACAGCTGAGGTCTAACCTAAGTGTGCTGGCTATGTATACACTAAAATGGCATGCCCAGGTCAGACCTGAAATGCAGTGCTATAGTGATGAATGACAGCAAATCTCCATTAGCTAGCAAAACTTAGGTGTGATCATAACCTTTCTCCTATTAATTAAAGTTGGGGCTTTTTTCCCAGAGTGTTTTTCACGGACCACTGATAACCACAGCAAATAACAGTATGTTGAAAATTCTAATAAAGAAGGTGGATATCCTCTTTTAAATTAATTTCTGGGGTGTCATTCAAAAAGTTATGTTTTTTTAACAACTCCAGATGGCCTTGTTTTCTGTTCTGCCTAAATATAGGGAGAGGAATTTCTGCATTCCACAGATACTCTCTAATAGTTTCCAGAAATCTATTATTCATTAAATATTGCACCTAATTTTAGGTGTCTCATTTTGCAATGTTATCCTTCACCCTCAAAAATATAGTATCGCTTACATAAAGGTTATTTTAGAAGCTCCTATTGCACAGGATTAGTAATCCAAACCATTTCTTCTCTGTGTGGTGACTTCCAGCCAGGAAAATGTTATTAAAATGCAGGAGTTACAGTATTTTTCTTCAACTTTGTTTGGAGGAGAGATGGCTTCTTTGGGGGTACCTAACAGCCTCCTGCCAGTATGTGTGGGGAATGTGTCAAGGAGAGTGAGCCAGCCCCTACAAAGCAGTGCATGGCAGGATGAGAGGCAAGGAGCATAAAGTGCAGTGAAAGAGGTTCTGACTAGGTATAAGGTGTAATTTTTTCATGAGGACAGTCAGGCACTGGTATGGGCTTCTTAGAAAGGTTGCACTGTCTCAGCCTTGGAGTTTTTCAAGAACTGTCTAGATAAATCCTTGAGGAACTTGCTCTGAACTCACAGGTGACCCTGCTTTGAGAAGAAGGTTGCACTACAGACCTCCTGAGACATCTTCCAACCCTAGTAATCCTAGGATTTTGTTTGTTCGTGATTGTTGACATTATTAATTCCTAGATGTACCACAAAACAGGTGCTCAGTGCAGTAGTCTTCAGTTTGATCCATCACTGAGAGGCAATGCCACTGCCAGTAACTCTGGTGGCCCAAGGTCAGTTTGCCAAGATGAAATATCCCCAAGAGATTGTGGATCACTGAATTCAACATGGCATCAGATGATTTGTTGGAAAGTCTTCTTAGGGATTTCTCTACCATCAGCACTGTAACTCTGAAGAGAGATAAGCACAACAGCAATCTGAAGAAATTGGGGTTTTTTTCTACTCTTGTATGTCTGGTGTGATTAGGTAGCTCCCAACATAAAGCAGTTGCTCAAACTATTGACAGGTGGTGAATATGTTCTCTTTCCCTGTATCTATTTTTAGTGTAAGCTCTTTGTGGTAGGTTTTTATCTTGTATTTTGACTAGAACAAAGCAAATTCAAATTCAGGTGGTCTTAGGAATCATAATAAACAAAATGAATGATATTCAAGTCAGAAACATGTACAACACATCCACGCATCAGTGGTAATTGGAAGATGATGTGATTCCCTCAGTGCAAGGAGAAAGAGAGCAAAGTAAGTAAGATGCTTGGAGGACAGAGCACTTCATATATTAGAGTACTATGAGGACAATCCCTCTGTCTGGCTGCTTCAGAGCTGTGATTTTTGTAATTCATACCACTATGGCAAAAGAGGAATTTCAGAGCTGTGAACTGGGGAGACAGCCAAAGGACAGGTAGAAAATGAGAAGGAAACTTGATGGAGGAATAATTGTACTCTCCTAATTCCTATATTTTAAATGGCTGTCCATATGTGAAAAGGAAAACAGTAATACCTGTTTAAATAAGTGTATGAATATGGAATTGAAGATAAAAGTATGAAATTATTCAATAACAACAACAACAACAACAATAATAACAATAATAATAATAACAACACAATTGTATCATTTGTGCATGCTTGTGTTTTCTGAGAGGATGACAAGAGTGTTTTATGCATGAGTGGAACTAGTAGAAATCTACATGTGTCTGTGAAGAGCATTGTGACAATTTGGGAGAAGCAGAAATTACATTTAAAAAGTGAAAAAGTATCTATCAGTATTCTTACATCTGCATAAGGGAGCTAGGGCTGCTGCACCAACAGCTTCCCTTCTAGGATTTTCTGATTTCTGAATGCCTGAAATAAGAATCTGAATATTCTTTTGCCATGAGTTTTTTATATTACACACAGAAATATGCATATGTATGGACATGCCTAAATGCACACATGCAAACTGTACTAAATTCGCATACAACTATGCACATAAAATAGAAAATTTTAAAAAATGTCATTGCTCCTCTAAAATGCTTTAGTTCTTACAGATACAGTTGCAAAAACAGATTGAAAAAATCCAGAAATGTAGGGTCATACAGATATAACATTTCATCTTAACATGTACTTTTTTAGAAAAAATGATCACATTTCATCTTAATTTAAAAAATCCTTCTATCCAATGGGGGCAATTTTACACTAGTCTGGAAGATTGCTTGGTAAGCAGGAGACAAATTCCAAGTGTTAAGTGTCATGTCTGACACTGAAATGATGGGAAATTGCAGACTGAACATGTTATAGGAGGAATTTTCCTATATTTCAAGGTGCAGAATCACATAAATCCGTTATCAGGCTCCCTAAATTTATGATTAAAAGAAATTATTTCACCTACTCTTGTACTGAAAATTTCCTCTCTTCCAATTTCTACCATTTTTCTTTCTGCCATGAAGCTAATATGAAGAATTTTTTTTCAATTTAATAGCCATACTGATCTTAATTCACCATAGAGATGAAGAGAAAAGCTCGTACCCACAGACAGCAAGAGTACTTTAACCTGTTCACAGGTTTTCTGTCCTGTTCTATGAAGTCTCAACAAATACTAAAAATCATTTGAAACTTTTTTGTACAGATTGCTGTTATGTGTAAGGTCACAGCCACCAGCCATCACACAAAGCTAGGACAGACATGGCTACTGATACCAGTTGCTTGAAGAGTGAGTGCAAGATTGCATCAAGCCTTCTGTTAATCTCTGTGGTGGTGACTCTTTTTTTTCTTTGTTACATCCAAGTCAGAAAAAACTTCTACTCATCTGAGTACATAGCTTCCTTCCTGTAATATTTTCCCCATATGGATACAAATGGGAGTTTTGCCACTGATTTCCAAGATTTTCACCCAGTTATGTCTGGAACTAGGTGCAGATATGTACCTGGAAGCTCTTGGAAACTTGCCAAGTGACTGAAGCTGCTGTCTCTGTCTCCCTGTGGCTCCTGGGGATGTTAGTTCTGCCTGAAATGCTGTGTTCCCTAAATGACAGAGGAAAATGTCAGGTGAGGCAATGTACATAAAAACTCCTCAATTCCTTGTTGAGGATATGGAGCTGGAGCTTCCATATCCTTTTAGAAATGCTCTAGGTTGCTTGTTGTATGTATCTTTTCAGTCTTGTGTTCTGAGTTTGTGTATGAACCATGAACTATTCACTCTTGGTATGAAGTGCCCAGTTTCCCAAAAAGGATGGAGAATGTCTCAGTGCAGATTACTCGTAGCCCTGTAGAGACAGCACTCAGCTGTAGAGGCAGCACTCAGCCGCCTGTGGGTTCCTGGCACCCCGAAGCCAAAGGGGTTAATTTGGGTTTGCCTGCCCTGCTCCTCATTCCCCGAGGAGTGCAGAGGTGCAGGGGAGCCCTGCTGCCTCGGGAGGGGCTGCAGGGGGAGTGCACTGCCCGGTGCCGCAGCTCCCCTGGCTCCTGCAGCAGCAGGGAGGGGGGCAGGTTCCCAGGCTTACCCCACAAAACTCTGCCCTCGGATCCGCCGAGGGAAAGGATGAACCTGTTCTGGACCACTGTCCAGAATTTACAGTTTCTTAAGATGCCCCATGGCATGAGAACTATAAAAAAGAACAGTGTTAGAGGGAAAGAGAAAAAAAAAGGTCCAACAGCAAAGGTGAAATGAAGAATATGACTGTATTACTGGGACAGGAGTGTGAAACAGAGGAGCAGAGCAATTTCAGTGCAGCCCAAACAGTTTTATGCACTGTCAGCTCTCATGTTGGATATTAGCATAATTCACTCTTTAGAAGAAAACTGGTATAAGCAGCAGGTTCATTATGTGAACAGACTCAAACCAAACTTTAACAGTACTTTCTCAGTGCACCTGCTCATCTGATAAAAATATTTTGCAAGAGCTTCAAGTCCTGAAAGATCTCCAATCACTTTTGATGTGATTTTTGGGAAAGTTTTGATAATAAAAAAAATTTTGATTATATAAATAAAATCATTCTTCAGATCTGAAGCTTGAACTTTTGCTCATTTTCTGCTGTTTTGAAACCCAGAGCATGTTAAAAATATATTAAAATGTTCAGTGCTGAAAAGAATGCTTTAGCATTCTGAAATCTCACTTGGGACTGTAGTTTCAGGCTTCCATTTTATTGATATCTTGCCAGAAATTGTTTCATAAAGACTTTTAAAGGTTTGAAATGTCCAGATCGATATATGATTTTAAATTTACTATATGTATAATATATATAGGAAGTCCTGGAAATTATATCTAGTACTGTTACTCAAATCTAAAAAAAATAAATCAAGGCAGGCTGAGATTTATTCTACTTTTTCAAGTCTACTTTTAAAAAAGTGGTATTTTGGTATTATGGGATTTTCATCCAAAACTGCATTATACTTTATTGGTTAAAAATGATGAAGTGTAGTTATAGTAGAATGGGATGTTGAGTCAGTCACAGTATGTGAACTGTTACAAAAGAGAGAAAATGGGCATGAAGAACAACTTAGCTGCAGGTTATTTCTTTACAATGTTTTACCATCTATGACTTTTATGTAGAAATAACCTAGGAGCTCAATCACTTTAAGCCTAAAAATGCCTTTTGAATTTTAAACAACAAACAAATGAAAAGAGCTGATTCAGTTTTATATTTTTATTATTTCTCCATGCCAACTATCTCTAATCTGGCAGTTTGAAGGATCTAAAAATGTCATGCATAGCAAACATCCTGAGCAACCTTAGGCTGAATACAAATTGGCACAGTTTAATTGAAATTCCATTTTTGGTATCAATTCCTGCTTCCTGACAAATGTTGTGAGGAGAAAGCTGTCCTTACATAGCAAAGCTTCTTCCTTTTTGATGCATCCTCTGACTTCAGTGGCAATTAGGTGGCAACTGTCCAGGCCAAAGTTATTCTTCCACAAACCGTTCCACTGAGCACAGTTTGTGCAGAGCAGCAGAGGAGGTGCCTGTGGAGTTACAATAAGTAGGTTCCCTGATGATGTGTCAAGTATCAGGCTCTATTCAATTTGCAGCAGCAACATCCAGTGTAATTCCACTTTTATATGCACCATTACTGGAGTTGCACTGAAACAAAAGTAACAGGTGTGAACTGGGCTTTGTGGTTTTAGTGTGTCTATGAAATGACTAGATTTGAACAGAGAGGCTATAGCCAGAAGAGATTGCTGTCTATTAAGGAATGGTGCTGTGTTTGTTTCTACTTTAGAACATTTGGGAAAGGCATAATTATGTGTAATACAAAATAAGGCCTTTTTTTCCACTATCCTGTGTAAGCTGTAGTAATTTGGTCAGTACAAATGGATGTTGATTGTTACCACTTCATGCTCACACCATGCAGGTCATCTTGGGAAATGCTGAGGTGGAAAGGGTAATGAGAGTAACATAAACTACATTTGGGCTAGATAGAAGAGAATGTCCTACAATAGAGGAAATATCTCCATATTACAATATATGAGTTTGAGGTTCAGTTGCTCCATTCTTCCTCAGGAAAGCATTGACTTAACCACATTTTTGTAAGCAAGGAGAATAGAATACAACACTTCATATTGTTTTCTGTATTTTATTGGACACATAACCAGTAATCTTAGGACCTGATCCCTGGTCATTTCCAATGTCCTTTATATACCTCTCTTCAAAGAACAAGTTTATTCAGGGAAAAAAAATACAAATCTAATATTTTTCTGGTAGAGGTCTTCAGTATTTAATCACATTAGGAAATCCATTAAAATACATGGTCATCTTAGCAGATACATAGATAACAGCTGCTGTTCCTCACACTTCTCTGAGCTGTGTGAGAAAACTGTAAGTCTATCTAGTAGCAATTAACGGTGATTACACTGATGCTTATTCTATTTTGAGTTACATATTCTAAATTTCATTCATAAATCTCATTCTCTCATTTTGTTTCCGATAAAATCTTTCTGAAGCTGCAGAATTAGAAGCTCTTTCCTCTATTTGTATGTAAGCATTCATTTTCTGTAGTTATATTTAGTATTGTTTGTGAATTTTAGTAATGATAAAGTTGTAGGAATGCTTAAGAAATTGGTACTCTTTTGAATTTCTTTTCTGTTACTTATTTTTATACATGAAAAACAATTGTGGCTTCAAAATATATCTATTAATCAGGTTAAACATTCCCATGTTCGTAATTCTAGAGAAAAAAGCAGTCACTAGTTTGTCTGTGATGAGCAAATCTGCATGGGGGTTACCAGGAAAGAGTTTCTGAAAACAATACAGATCTAAATTAGACAAGCATACAAGAACTACAGGAATAAGCAAGTACTAATTAGAGATAATCAGCATCAATATCCAGGGCATGTCCCAAGTAGGTTGGATTCCCTCATCTCCATGGCTTTTGAGGGCCATGTTACATCAGCCCAGGCTCAGCCTGAGTACCTGAGTAGATGCAGCAGACCAAAGTCGGATAGCAGATCACTGTAGCCTTCTTAGCTTTAGATACACCCTTAAGTGTCCAGTGAGTTGTATCTGGCACTGAAATAGGAAAACAAAAGGCTCTGGCAACATCACTTTGAAGCAGAGCTTAGAATCTTCCCTCTTTTGCTCTGTAAGTTATGCTATAAAAGAAGTACCTACTGTGTTGGAAAGGATTTGGTCCAGTTTTCCTGGCTAAGCTTCCCAGGATGGTGTAGAGAAATAAATCCCCTTTTGGTCTGAATCCCCTTTTTGGTCTATTGGAGCAGTCTTGAAGTTCTTTTGTTTGCTGGTCCTTTTGGATACTTATCCAAATTGTTCAGAAATACCTTTTTAGTCGCCTGCTTAAGACAAATTCATTTGTCTGGCTATTTGCACTGGCACATTGTCCCTTAACTGAAGAATATGTAGGACAGTCTTCTACTAACGGAAATGCTTCTTGGGTTTCATTTTACCTTGCTTGTGTCCTTCTGAGCATTGATGCAAGCAAGAAGAGGACAGGGTCCATGTTTAGAGCTTCAGTACAAAGCACGTGGCAAAGCTGGATGCTTCTGGTCCCCATCTAGAAGATGAGGATCCATACACACCTGGGTAGAAAGCAGAGTTAGAAAGCAGCATTTGTGTTCAGATATTGGAAGAGGCTGCAATCGGATCTGCTACCAGAGGAGCAATTAATATTGAGGGATGTTTTGCTAGACCAGGTGTTCCAGCACTGAAAACCAATCAATAACAGAAAAAAAAGCTGCAGGTTATCTTAGGCTTTCTGTCCTGCTTTGTACATGCCTGTTTTGGTTTATCTTCACAAAACAAAATTAGATTTCAGTAGCAATAACTGCAGCTGCAGTTGCAAGCCTTGTAACTTTTCCTTATTGCCCTTTGAATAGGATAACCAGTGCCCTCTAAAAGGCAACTGAAAAGAGAGCATATAATTAATGCTTAATACTTTCAGTTGTTATTGCTTTCATTTTTCCCTTTTGCTGTCTGTGCTTTGATAAAGAGAACAAAAGATTTTTAATGGTAGCCGACAGTAAGCAGGCTGCAGTAGCAGAACTGACAGATTATAAGCAACCATTGAATTTCATATTGTGACAGAGCTGTGTTAACAGTTTTAATCCTCAAAGCCTGTGCACTGCATCAAAATGATTCCAGCAGCTTTACAGGACAATTCTGTTCACTTCCAGTACTGAAGGCAATTCTGGTCTGTGGGTATCAGTAATAGTCTGATTGTACCTATCTGATTATCCCCAAACTTTTTAAGTGCTTTTTCACCAAACAGGCTCTGCAGTCTTGTGCTCCTGTGCTCCCCATACACCCCACCACCACAGCAGTACTGTTACAGCCAGGAAGCACAGGCATGTGAGGTAGGCAAGGCATGCAGGGAAAGGTGACATCTTTTATCAACAGACTGTCTACAGCTGGAATACCTGAAAGTGCCACAACTTAATCTGGAAAATCTGAGTTCTGATCTGAGGAAATTTCAATTGACACATGTGACTTAAACTTTAAAAAAATTGAGTATCTACCAATAGGTGAAGGTCTCCTACACTTTTAACCTGCACAGAGAAGAACTTCATGCTGGAGCTCTGCAACGACATTCTTTTCTTGATATGGAGAAGAAGCCTAGGTAGGTGTTCCACATTCCCTGGGTGTGTCTAACACAGGGAAGTTTTCCATCTCCTACCTTGTGTTGACTTGGCTGTTGTGGTCAGAACATTCATCAAGTCATGCCATGGCCAGCATAGAGGAAATGCCTGTCTCTGGGTCCCTAAAAGATGAGAGCTTCTGAGTTCTGTCAAAATTAAGACACATCTCAGCCTGCCCAGAAATAGGCATTGAAGTATG
>VYZP01022019.1:0-43210 GCA_013400635.1 Hypocryptadius cinnamomeus
CTTCTGCCCTTCCACAGCCACCATCCCACTGCTGGGCTCTGGATCACCAGGGAAGTGCTGCCTGCTCCTGACTCAGAGGCTTCAGGAGCTGTTGGTGGTGTCCCTGCCTGGATTTTGAGCACGGCACTGTGGCAGTGGCTGGGGAGGGGGATGAGCTCTCTTTCCTTCTCACAGATACCGATGGAGATCACTCCTTGGATCCATGTCTGAGCCAGCTGCCACCATGCCACAGCGGTCAGGGATCAGTGTCACCACAGCACAAGCAGCCAAGGGCTGTGTCACCGTGTCCCACCTGCAGGGGACAGACAACAGGCTGTCCCTGCTGAGAAAAACCAGCCTTTTCCAGAACCAGATCCTTGCTGAGATGCTCCTTCCAGTCTTCTGGTCCTGACTCGTGCTGGGGAAGTGGACAGGGCTTGGATCTCACTCCTCATCTTCCACCCATGCTGGTGTCACAAGACGCCACTGGGCCACACCAAATTGTCACTCAGCAATGGCAGCAGGAACAGCTCCAACCCAAGAAGCAGCAACTGCATTCCCTGGTGCTTAGCTCAGTTTTAGGAAAAAATAACAAATAAAATCCTCTGGAAGTCCACTCCTGCCTGGAGCTGCAACATGAGTTCTTCGAAGGAGGGATTAAAAATAGCTTAGGACAATTTGCTTTGTAAAGCAACCCCCAAACCTGACTGGGGGCTGTTGTCAGGGTGACCAGCCCTCAGGTCAAAGTGCATCCTCAAATCCCAGACTTCCAGGGAGCACAAGAGCTGCTGCTGGCTGGGCTTCAAGGCTGCTCGGCGCCCAAGGGGAAGAGGTCAGGCCCTGGTGTTTGCCAGGAATTGTAAGGAATGGCCCCAGCACTGGGGAGAAAATATTTTTCTCTGGAAAAAGCTCCTGGGGAAGCGATGGCACCTGCAGTGTCCAAAAGGCTGAGACACCAGCAAGGGCACTGGAACAAAACAGAGGCACAAACCACTTCATGCCAAGCCCCTGGAGGAGTCTTGCCTGCTTTCCCATGCTGTGGGCTCGGGAAGCAGCACCCCAAGGCTGAGAGCAAGCTCCCCAGTTTATTCCAAGGATAAAACATTGTCTCTGTGCCCACAGTTCTTATGAGTGAGGCAGTTCTGGGGTGCTTTGGGCTTCATCCCAGCTGCTAGAATCCCCTGGAGGAGGTGTCTTCAGGCTTGTCCCAGATTTTGGTCCAGTTCCTGCTGCTCCAGGACTTGTCCCCTGCTCCGAGGGCTCAGGTCAGTGGTGATGCAGGGAGGAGCAGCAGGTCCTGCATGTCCCACACGCTGCACAGGACACCTCCCATCCACACCACAAAAAGAGGGGGCACTGCCCCTTCCACAAAGGCCCTGGGAACATATTCCCAGTAAATCTGTACTTGGGAAACCCTGAACACAGGTGGAGGAATGGCACCTACTCACAGGGCAAATCAAAGCCTGTGGAATTCCCACCATGACCATGGGACAGAGAAGCTCCACAGGAAAGCCCACTCATCACAGGAGGCTCTGAGGTGTTAGCTCAGCTTTGCAGGTAGATGTGGTGGAGAAAACTTGAAGTGGAGTGGGGCTTCCAGGGAAAAGCAGTGTTCTCTTCTCCTTAATACCTGCATAACGTGAGAACAATCACTGACCCTCAAGGCCTCCAACAGCAAAGACAACTATTTAGCCAATAAAAACAAAGGGAGAGACCTTTATTTCATTAAAAAGAATGAAATTCAAGCTCCTATTTGTTTTCCAGTTCTCCTCCCATAGACCAGGAGAGCTCCCAGATCACACTGTCCCTGCAAAGGACAGAGACCAAGAACATGAACAAAAACCAGGTCTGAATAGCCACAATAGGCAAGAGAAGAAAGATTTATCACCAATGCCACCATCCTTCAACCCAGAGGGCTGCAACCAGCTCTGAATGAACAAATCAACAGGCAGAAATTCCTCTCCACTTGTCAGACAACACATCCAACTGCTGCCTGGGAGACCTCCAAAACTCCATTCAAAACCTCCTGATGTTCCTGGTGTCTGTCACATCTCCCCAGCCCATGGTGACACCAGGGTGGGCAGGCTGTGGGTGAAGCTGGGTGAGACAAGATTTTACTGCTCCTGAGCCTTGTGGAGCAGGCTGATGCCTTCAGGTTGTTCCTGCAGCAGGAGGATGGGCTGTCCCTGCCCTTCCAGGCTGCCCTTGCACACCACTCCCAGTCTTTCCTTGGTGACAGAAATACTGTACCTGGCCAGCTCGCCGCTCCCGTGGAACCCACCATGCACAGGCATGCAAAGGGCAGGGAATGCTCTCCTTGTCTGCCAGCCCCCTGCCTGCATTAAAGGCACCTCCTGCTCATCCTCCACGAGCTCCCCACCACCTCGAGCACCTGCAGAGGCTCCTGTGGCCGGGTGAAATTCATCTCTTTCTCCCCCCCTGCTATCCACCAGTGCCAGAGAGGGAAAAGCTGTGCCAGACAAGGAGAGCCTTCCCAGCCAGAACATCCTTCCCAGCTGGGATGGCCATGCACACCCAGTTACCTATTCATTTCAAGATCATTCAGGCGAGCAGAAAGATCCTCGAGGCGGTTGATTTGTTTGTGGCACTGGCTACAGTAAAACTCAAAAGCTTCATCTGCGAGAATGCTGTGCAGTTTCGCAGCGAGTGGATTGGTGCTAGAGAGATCACAAGGGTCATGTCAGCACAGAAGGCACAGGGAGAAGCTGCAGTCGTGGCTTCCACAAGCTGAGGGTACCTCAAAGTAGGAGAATTTTTGGTGGGAAGTAGGAAATTTGAATTAAAAACTCAGGGCAGGTTGGGTTGCCTCCCACCATGGTTTTCGAAGCCAAGTTAAAGCCAATGTGGGGTTGCTTATAATAATATATAGAAAAATTCTAATTTAGAATAGTTTATAAAAATATGTAGCTAATTGATAATTTGTAATTGCTCAATAGAATTTATATAGTTGATAATTAGCAACACTTCCATCACCCTCTTCCCAGAGACTCCCAGCACTGAGCTTGGCCCACATTTCCAAACTCCTGAGCCAATCTCAATCCCCAAGAGCCCAGGGCAGGTGAGGTAAGTGCTTCCCACAAACCTACACCACTGCAAAGTTTATTTTCCAACAAGGCTTTTCCAGGCAATCTGTGTCAGGAGGCTCCTGGTTTGCCTCAGTAAGTGCAGAATGAACTTGCACACTGCAGGACTGGGTGCTGTGAGCCAGGGCTGAATCTAAGGGGGATTTAGGCTGGATTTTAGGAAAAGGTTCCTCCCCAGAGGGTGCTGGGCACTGTCCAGGCTCCCCAGGGAATGGGCACAGCCCCGAGGCTGCCAGAGCTCCAGGAGTGCTTGGACAGCGCTGCCAGGGATGCCCAGGGTGGGGTTGTTGGGGGGTCTGTGCAGGGCCAGGAGCTGGACTGGATGATCCTGGTGGGTCTATTCCCACTCAGGATATTGTGGGATTCTATGATCCTTTGGTCAGTGTACCATTTTTCAATGGGATGCTTTAAAAGCAGAGCAGCTGTGCTGCTGCAGACCAGCCTTAGTAAAGCACAGAGTCAGATTTTCATTGCAAACAGTTTTTAAGCCAAGATGAAATGGACAGGTGCAGTTTAACACCTCACTCCTCCACAGCACAGCCCAGAGGAGCCAAGCAGCAGCGCTGTGTTCCTGCATGGAATGCCATTTGGGAAGGGCCATGGGGGTCTGTAGGACTTTCACAGCTTGAGAAGCTGGGAGACACTTCCACATGATTTGGGCAGGACAGAGGGGATTCTCAACAGCAAATGGTTTGTGTTCATTTGGGGCTAGACTCCACAAATCCTTCCTGTAGGACAATGTGCTTCTGGAAGCCACGGACGTGAATCAAAGAAAGGTTAAATAGTGAAAAATCCAAGCAGTTCCATAAGAGAGACAGGTAAAGGTGTGAGCAAAGACAAGCAAGATAAACCCAACAGGCATCAGGAAGGGGCAGTGAATCCTGGGATACACAAACACACCAGAAACCCCTGGCCCAGGGCATGCCAAGGGTGCCCTGGCTCAGCCCCCAGTCCAGGGTCAGGCCTGGAGTCTGTGCTGCTTGTACAGTATTTCCCAGCCCCCTCAGACAGGCTGNCCCCAGGTCCTCGGTGCTTCCTGGTGGCTGGGATGGGCACAAGGAGCTTTTCCCTTTATTTCCCACTGAGACCTGCAAAGAGGCTTTTCCTACTGGATGGATATGCAAGGGAAGACTCAAGAGGAGGGATCACAAACAAGAATACAAGGACTAGGCAGGGAAGCACTGCACTCCACAGTGTTCCCTGAAGGCTCTTGGGGTTTGTGTTCATCTTCTGGAGTTGTGGCAGGAGAATTTCTAGAAATTATTCCCATTTAGAGACTCCTGTAGCATGGAAAGGGTCTGTGGTGATGTGGCCCTTTACAAGAGATGCTGTTCTTTGTATTCAAAATACAGCCAAAAACCCATTCAGCCTGAACCAGGGACAGCCTGTGTCCCCTCAGGTGTGTTTAAACACACTGGGGCTGCTCAGACATGGAATGATTTGGGTGGGAAAGGACCTTAAAGCCCATCCCACCCCCTGCCATGGGCAGGGACACCTTCCACTGTCCCAGGCTGCTCCAAGCCTTGCCTGGTCTTGCACACTGCCAGGGATCCAGGGGCAGCCACAGCTGCTCTGAGCACCCTGTGCCAGGGCCTGTCCACCCTACCAGGGAACAATTCCTTCCCAATATCCCATTTAACCCTGCCCTCTGGCAGTGGGAAGCCATTCCCTGTGTCCTGTCCCTTCCTACCCAAAGTCAGAAGAGCTGCACAGACTCAGGGAATGTTTAGGGCAGGACTTCACACACACAGCAATAATCCAAGGGGAGGCTAGACCTGAGAGGCATGAGGAAATCATTCAGCTCCAAGAGCCCCACATTCCTGCCTCCAGAGGCTTTGCAGGGTTTTATCTCCAGTCTCCCTCCCCAGCAAGCCCCAGCAGAGAGTCTCCAGCACAAACCACCACAACCTGTGTGGCCACGTGCCCAGTGAGCCCCTCCCAGCAGAGGGAAGATGGGATAAGGTGTGGATCAGATCCAGAGACAGAGCAGAGCAGAGATGGTGCCCTGGCAGAGCAAGATTGGAACACTGGGAGAGTCGGCAAACTGGGAACTCTGGCCTGATGTTAAAGAAAAACTTCAAGAGATTGAAAAGCTCCTTTAGCTGGGTATTTCTTGCCAGGAGCCCTCTGGATGAGGCTGGCAGCTCATCCTCAAGGAAAAATGAACACCAAGGCTGGGTTTTAATCAGAGTTCTTCCTGTGCCACAGCACCAGCACAGCCAGCCCTACATTCCAGCATGGAGACAGCCAAGGACAAGCATGGATCAGAGGCTGTGCAGGGTATCCCAGTGCTGGAGCACTGCTTTCCTAAAGGAAAATGTTGGGAATTCTTTACAGCAACTCTCCTATTTGCCATTAACACCTCCAACATTGCTGCTGCACCAGCCAAAAAGAAATGAGTCCTGACCTGCTCTTCCCTACCAGCCCTGTGCAACCAGAATTGTCCAACTCCATGAAGGGGTTTGGGAAGCTGGCAGAAAATAGGAAGACAGGAAAAAAAAGAAGTTTTGAGAAGTTTACATGGCTGCAGAAAGGCACAAATGTGTCATTCCAAAGAGAAAGAAGTATGTTTTTGTCTTTAGCACAGGTGTGTGGCTGGCAGGGAACATTCCTGCCCTGTGCAAGATGTGCTTCCAATGGAGGAACATATTCCCCAGTGTTACCTGTCATCCCAGACACTTTTTGGGCTGCAACACTGATGATATTCCAGCTTCTACTGATTTTCTTTAGAAATTAAGTATTGATGGGTTGTGTACCACCATACCAGCTCCTCAGCCCAGCCTGCTTGGGCTGGAAAATTGACTTTTTCCTGGTTTCAGAGCCTAAAGCAAGGAGGAAATGCTACAGCTTGCTTCCTGCTCTACAAATCCCTAGAGAAGGAATGCTGCTGCAGCTCGTGCAAATCCAACCAAACATTGCATCAAAGCCCAAAAAAATAAAAGAGAAAAAAACCATTAGAGTCATCCTGCAGGATCAGGGGTAAAGCTGCATGTGGTTTTCTCTCCTGGAAGGTTCAGTGAGGAGCCACATCCCTAACAGGAGTGGGAATGTGACACTGGAAATGCAGACAGCTCTTCCACCTCCTGCTGGGTGTCACAGGACAGGCACTGACCAGGGAAAGGAAACACCGAGGGGAGGAATTCCTCTTCCACTTCCAAACCCATTATCCCATTGGATCCAGAGTCTGCCAGGCCCCCTGGCTGGCAAATCCCAAGGAAACCCCTGTCCCACAGAGCAGAGTGAAGGCACCCCTGGTGAAGCAGCACCAGGGCTGGGCATTACCTGGGAGAGAGGAAGGAGGAGCTGCCAAAGCTGCTTTCCCCATTACACAAAGGGTCTGGGAACAGGTCGGCCTCGTTGCCCTCCCCGTAATCCTCGAAATGCTCCTCCCCGCTGATGACGGTGACGATGGAGTGGCTGAGCTCGGAGCCCAGGGCCAGCTCGTGGGGATGGGACCTGTGGGAACAGACAGGCTCTTAGAGAGGGGTCACAGCAGCCCTTCCATTGCATCCAGGACATCCTCCTTCTGGACTATGGGGTTTGGACTTGGTAGGGGAGTGGTGGATTCTGTGAGAAGCTGCTGGAAGCTTCCCCCATGTCCAGCAGAGCCCATCCCTGGAAGCTTCCCCCACGTCCAGCAGAGCCCATCCCTGGAAGCTTCCCCCACGTCCAGCAGAGCCCATCCCTGGAAGCTTCCCCCACGTCCAGCAGAGCCCATCCCTGGAAGCTTCCCCCATGTCCAGCAAGAGCCCATCCCTGGAAGCTTCCCCCATGTCCAGCAGAGCCCATCCCTGGAAGCTTCCCCCACCCACGTCCAGCAGAGCCCATCCCTGGTGGCTCCAAGATGGACCCGCTGCTGGCTGAGGTTGGGCCCACCAGGAATGGCGGTGGCACCTCTGGGATAACAGATTTGAGAAGGAAAACACAAGAAAAGGGATGGGGCAGTGAACTGAGTGCAGAGAAGAGTGGGGTGAGAACACTGGAGAGGAACAGCTCTGCAGGGCAGGGCAGGAGAGAGGCAAGAGCTGCTCCAGGCACCAGAGCTGAGATTGCCCTGAGATTCCTGGGATGACCCTGAGATCCTGTGGGGAAGCCCATGGGGAGGCAGCTGTGTCCCAGCAGCCCAGGGAGGGCAGAGAGATGCAGAGATGCACCTGCAGCCCCTGCAGGAGCCCAGGCCTGGAGCAGGAGGTGCCTGAGAGAGGCTGTGAGCCCATGGGAAGCTGTGCTGGGACGGGGTCCTGACGGGGACCTGCAGATCCATGGAGATCCATGGAGCCCATGCTGGAGCAGGGTCCTGGTTGGATCTGTGACCCTGTGGGGGACCCAGGCTGTGCCTGAAGGAGTGACCCCATGGCACAGTGACACACGGGGCAGCAGTTCCTGGAGAGCCAATGGGATGGACTCAGGCTGGAGGGGTTCATGGAGAGCTGTCTCCTGTGCAAGGGACCCCACACTGAGGCAGGGGCAGGACTCTGACTCCACTCCCTGAGCAGTGGCTGGAACAATTTGTGATGAACTGACCACAATCCCCACTCCCATCTCCCTCTGCCACTGGGGGGAAGGAGGGGGAACTGGGAAGAGGGATGATGGGGGGTGAATGATTTTGTAAGGGCTGATTTTACTTCTCATTATCCCTCTCTGATTTTGTCAGTAATAAATTCAATTAATATCCCAGATTCGAGTCTGTTTTGCCCATGATGGTATTTGATGAGTGATTTCTCCCTGTCCTTAACTCATGAACCCTTTGTTATATTTTCTTTTCCTGTCCATCTCTGGAGGGCAGGGATGGAGCAGCTTTGGTGGCTTCCTGGTGTGCAGCCAGGGTCAACCTACCCCACCAAGTGAGTGATGTGTCCCATTTTGGCATTGTAGGACAGGACAGAAACAGCCCAGGCACCATTGGGAAGTTCATGGTGATTTTTCCCCCAATAAACCAAGTTTTTCCACTGGCAGCTGCAACACAGGATTTGGGGACACTCAGACTTGCAGGACAGTGCCCAGGGTTGGTGACAAGCCCTTGCTTGACTAAAATACCAATTTCTGTGATTGGCATAAATCAGAAAGAGCTGGGCATGTCCCAGCCCCATCTGAAATGCTGTGAGTTCCACAGCAGCCCGTGCCAGGCTCACACTTGCTTGTTGCTGCCTAATCCTCTCAAGGCTTTAACCCCATAACCCCGGGGGATTGGTGCTGGGGAGGGAAGGGTGCAGGCAGCTGGGACAGACCCCCAGCAAGACAAAGGAGCCCTTCCCCTGCTCCTGCTGGGAAAACACTGTGTGTGACAATCCTGGAGTGGGGAATGCTGCTCCATGTGTTTTTAACACCAGAGCCAGAAGGCTGCAGCGTGTTAAGGCTCAGTGCAAACCCTGAACACACCCAGCACAGCTCCTGGGATGTCTCTTGCTCCTGAGGGGACACAGCTCAGCACAGAGTCACTGTCCCTGGAAGAGTCTTTCCATTGCATGGAGACACTGAATCACAGAGTGGTTTGGGCTGGAAGGACCTTAAAGCTCATCCCATTCCACCCCCTGCCATGGCAGGGACACCTTCCACTGTCCCAGGCTGCTCCAAGCTCCATCCAGCCTTGGACACTTCCAGGGATCCAGGGGCAGCCACAGCTGCTCTGGGCACCCTGTGCCAGGGCCTGCCCACCCTTCCAGGGAACAATTCCTTCCCAATATCCCATCTAATCCTGTCCTCCTTCAGCCCAAGCCACCAAGCCCCCCACCAAGCCAAGCCCCCTTTCCTGCCCAGGACTATGGAAGTTTTCAAATTAAGCTGGAGAAAAAGCAGGAGGGATTTGCAACAACCAGGCTGTGAAAGCAGCCACAGGACTGTGAGCCACAGCTCTGTGTTTGGGAGGGGTTTAACAACACTCTGCTCTCCAAAATTCTAGGCTAAAAATCACAATAATATCGCTTTATTATAGAAATTGGTATTGGCTATGCTCTTATCTCCATGCACTGGCTAGGAGAGGGAAATGGGGTATGAGCAGATTGCTGGACTAAACCAGAAAGAAAAAAAGATTACGGATAAGCCATTTATGACAAAAAAAACTGCTCCATCTGAAGGATTTGCCCTTATCCCGCTAATAAAAACATGTCAACCCTCCAGATCTCTATTTAACCACAAATAAATCCAGCCCAGCTTGTGGGCATCTGCACATACTCCTCATGCCCTTGAGAAGCACCAATATTCCACAGTGGGATCCACTGGAACCCATCCATACCTGTGGTGAGTCAGACCCTCACCAAAAGCAGTGAAAATCTCTCCAGGAATAGAAGCCAGGGGGTGGAATTGTTAATTCAGAAGCAAAACCCAAGCCTAGAACTCTAAATTTGGGGTTGTGGTTTGATAAGCACTGTACAGAAGCAGATCTGATCAGGCACCTGGAAACCCTCAACCTGGGCAGTAAATTATATTTCCTATTCCCATCTCGAGGCTCAGGCAGGTTCAGGATCCAGAGTCAAACTAATCTTCACTACACACAGCCTAAGAAAGCTTTAAGCTCAAACCATTTCAGGTATGTTGAGCTCTGAGAGCTCCTGAGAAGTGATGCTGAAGCTCTGATTCAGCTCAGCAGCTGCACTGGGGAGACTGTACTCCCTGGCTGTCCCTGGGCACCAGAGGTGTCCTCCTGTGTGGGGTCTGATGGCACCAAAACCACCCCTCAGCACTCCCACAGGTTCCCATTTCAAACCTTTCAAATCTATACATCGAACTAAGTTTCTGGCTCCCTGGAATTTGCACACATTTAACAATCTGGGAACAGGCCCCACTGTGCTTGGACAGAGCATCCAAAGGACATCTGAACCTTCCCAAGCCCACAGCTGGGGTAACAGGATCACAGAATGGTTTGGGTTGGAAGGGCCTTAAAATCCATCCAGTGCCACCCCTGCCATGGCAGAGACACCTTCCACTGTCCCAGGCTGCTCCAAGCCCCATCCAGCCTGGCCTTGGACACTGCCAGGGATCCAGGGGCAGCCACAGCTGCTCTGGGCACCCTGGGCCAGGGCCTGCCCACCCTCACAGGGAACAATTCCTTCCCAATATCCCATCCATCCCTGCCCTCTGCCAGTGGAAGCCATTCCCTGTGTCCTGTCCCTCCATGCCTTGTCCCCAGTCCCTCTCCAGCTCTCCTGGAGCCCCTTTAGGCCCTGGCAGGGGCTCTGAGGTGTCCCTGGAGCCTTCTCCTCTCCAGGTGAGCACCCCCAGCTCTCCCAGCCTGGCTCCAGAGCAGAGGGGCTCCAGCCCCTGGAGCATCTCAGTGGCCTCCTCTGGACCCTCTCCAACAAGCCCATCCTTCCTGCCCTGCTGACCCCACACTTGGCAAGCATGGGGAACGATCTGATCTCCCAAACCCCGTTTCCCCAGGCAGTTCTGTACCTACAGGCAGGTGAATCCGAGGCAGGCTGCCTTCCCCAGCGGGCGCGAGCGCACGCAGGCTGCCATGACCCTGCAGGGACCCTGTGCTGCTGGCAGGGAGCTCACAGCTGATTATCTCCCAATTTAACTGTCACTGAGCCCTCTTTGGTGAGAAGAGCCCAGCTGGATAATCCCATTTCTGCTCTAATCCACAGCACCCTTTCAACTCCAGGCCCGACCCTGCTTGCTGGCTCTCCGACATCCCTAGATGGGATTTTGGGGTGGGAGGGAAGCTTGGAGCTCCCAAAAAGCAGTGGGAGCTCCTGGAACACCAACCCTGGGCCTTGTGTTTTCGGACAAACCCCATCCTGTGTGTTACAGACCTTAAGCAAAGATGATTCCAGAGGTTTTGGTGTAGATTGGTGTTCTTGGGGACACTGGCACAGATTTTCCAGGGAAGCTGTGGCTGCCCCAATCCTGGACGTGTCCAGGATGGGACCTGGAGAAACCTGGTCTAGTGGAAGGTGTCCCTACCCATGGCAGAGGGCGGAATGAGATGAGCTTTAAGGTCCTTTCAACCCAAACCTGTGATTTCAAACCAAATTCTGTGATTCTGATCCTAAAGGACTTCTTCCCCGCCTTCCTGCCTGCCAGCATCCCAGTTTCACCCCAAACCCCACTTTTCCTCCAAAAATGGGGTGGGCCCAGGAGCAGTTTCGCCAGCAGCAGTTCAGACTGGGGGAAGGAGATCTTGGCTCACATTTCTGTGCTCCAGGCAGAGGTTTCAAACCAGTTATTACAGGAGGTGGTTGCACATCAAAGAGCAAACGCATGTTTTTAGGGAAAACAAAAATAGAACGAGTTCCCCTCCTGACTGGAAAATTATATGTTGTGTTTCTGGCTTAAGTGATAGATTAAAAACTGCAAGTCTTTCAGGTGTTTGGATCACCTGAGAAGTTATTTTAGAGGTTAAAGATGCTAATGAGGGTACAGAAGATCTCCCAAGGCAAGCAACGATTAACTCAAAGAGATTGCCAGGCCGGGCTCCAAACCAGCCTACACAAACCAGCCTAATTATTCTTGTTATTCCTCCAGAAGAGCTATTTTGGTCTTGCACGTTGTTACAAACACAAAATGATGCCTCAGGTTTTAGCTTTTATATTTTTCACAATCTGTACTGCTTTAGTGTGTGGGTCTGGAATTCATATTAGGGGATAGTAAACTCTCTTCACAGAGTAGGGAGACAAACCAATTCCTTCTCTAGCTGGGGACCAAGGACAAGTGATCCAAATCTCAGGTCCAAGAGCATAAACAACTGACTGAAGAAAGAAAAACAAGGAGGATGGGATTTCATGGGCTGGAGTTATAATTGGACAATTAACTCCAATATGCAAAAGGACCAAAACTTATAAAAGTGAGAGACCCTGTGAGCAGTCGTGCATTTTGTGACCATTTTGGTTCATCTTGGGCGTAGCCCTGGCTGGGCTCTTGTGCTGCCCAAGGTGGATCCATTGGGGTCTTTTAATAAATCCCTGCTTTATTCTTTAGCTCTGTCCAGTCTCTATTCTAGGTCAGCCTTCACAGGGCATCAAAAGAACAACCCAAGTTCCAGCAAGGCAAACTCGGTGTGAAACCCTCGGGCTGTGTCTCCCCCAGGCCCCGTGTGGGGGTTTCTCCTCACCCATGCTCCGGCTCCTCGATGGGATCCGTGAATTCCGAGTGCACGGTGGAGTCGATGGCGCTGTCGGTCTCCACCTCGTCGTGCATCTCGTGCTGGACCAGGGTGCTGGTGTCCTCATCCGTGAAGGTCTCGCACTCGCTGTAGGTGCTCTCCGAGCCCATGTAGGCACTGTCAGTCACCTCATTTGCCTGGTTAAAACAAATACACGAGAGGCAAAATGATAAGGTCCTACAGCTGCGTGGGTTGGTGGCAGAGCAGGACAAAATGGATGAGGGAATTTTGGCTGCGTTGCATTTCTGAGCACAGGAATCCGACCTCTGGAATCACCCCAGGCCCAGGTGCTGCTCTGTGGGAACCATGGGGTGCACCTCAGCCTTTGCACGGCTTGGGAAGCAGATCACAGAAATAGGGACTAAATAAGAGTTGGAGGGAGGTTTTGTTGTGAGCCAGGATGGATTTGGCCAGGGCAGAAGGGATTATCCACTGCTGACTCAGCAGTTCCCATCACTGCTGCTTTCTCCCACCCCATTCCAAGAGGACATGTTATTATTAATCTGAATTCCCTGCAAAAACCACCATTCAAAACTCCCAATTAGCCCTTGGAGCACCTTTATTTTTGTCCTGTCTGGCAAAACCTTCCATCCCCCAACAGCAAATAAACTGTTTCTAAATCTTCATTACAGCTTCTGATTTGCAGGGACTCAAATCCTCACACTTCAGCTGGAGCAGCATCTCAAATCCATCACTGAGCAGGCTCTGGGAAAGCAGCAGGGTTTGTGTTTTAAGAGACTGTGATAGAGCAAGGAGAACTGTGTTTTCCAGTTCTGTACCCCAGGCAGGTTCAGATTCAGTCCTGCCTGTTTGCTCCCACACATGGGCAGGGACAATCCCTTGTGATCCTGATCTCTGGAGAACCACGAGAGCAGCAGCAGAACCCCCCAAAAAGCCAAAGCTCTTGTTACCCCTCACAGTGCCAGCCCCTCTCCTAAGATTTGGGGATTTCCCCAGCCTGCCTCGGAGCAAATCAAAGAATTCTGGAATTGCCAGTGCTGGTGCTGAGCTCCAGCTGATCCCCTGTCACTGGAGGGGCTGGGCAGAGGGGTGGGAGCCCTCCTGCCAGGCCTCCAGGTGAAGAGCTGCCCATGGAAAGCCATCTGCTCCTCCTGAAGTTCACCTGGCGGGATCCCATGTGCTCAGCTGCCCCTCCAGCACAGCAGCAGAGTCAAACAGCAGCAGTTTGAATGCAGGCATGACTGAAGCAATACCCTTTTCTCCTGCCAGGGCACACAGAACAGCTTTCGGGGCTTTTTTCAAGGATTTTGGAGAAAATGACATTTCTCAAAGCACTGTACTCATAAAATCATGGAGTGGTTTGGGTTAGAAGGGACTTTAAAGCCCATCTCATTCCACTCCCTGCCTATTCTACTACCCCATGTTGCTCCAAGCCCCACCCAGCCTGGCACTGGACACTTCCAGGGGCAAAAAGGGATGGAAAACCCTGAAGGGATGGAGAGAGAGCTGATAACAGCAATTCCCACTCCATGTGGCCACTGGGAGCAGCCAAGTGACTCAGTCCAGCCCTGCTCTCCCAGCCCCTGTGCCCACCACACTCAGCAGGATGGACACAGCCAGGAGCTCCTCTTGGAAGCCTGGCTCAGCTTCCACCTGGTTTGTGGACACCAGCACCTCCAGGACACCTCTCTGAAGTTAAACACGACACAAACCTGCCCAGAGCTGGAGTCTGAAGTCAGGGGCTGCTCCAGTGAACTTCACCAGGGCAGAGCCTGTGCCTCTCTTGCAGAGAGAAACAAAAGCCTCTAAAGCCCCCACCCACTTAAAAAAGCATAAATCCATCAAAACCACTTACACACCTAAAGCTGGGACTCGCTTAAGTGCTTTACTGGATTTATGCTGCACTTTCTAGAAACACCATTAATGCTCCAGCAGGAGGGACAAGGGGAGGCAGAGGCTTGACCTGGCTTGGCTTGGTCACCGACAGAGAGAGCCCAAGAGGTGACAGCAGCCACCCCCAGCTGCACACTGCCCTCTCTCCTGCTGTTTGAAAAAGATTTCATGCCAAACTGGAAAGAATTTTGCTTGCACACTACAAAATAAAGGCTGCTTTTTAAATACCAACCCCACCCCCCTCCTTCTCACTGGAAAAGCTTACATTTAAGCACAGGTTGAAGTATTATAATGAGCAAATTGAAGTATTATAATAAGCACAGAGTAAAGACAACTATTGAAAGAAGCCAAAACCCCTCCAAACATTCCAATTCACAAGTAATTTGATCAGAAACCCTGCTGTGGTTACTGCTGACTCTCTCAACATGAAGCAAACCAGGAGCTGAACAGTGCCCTTAGTCAGATGTTGGAACAAGAGGACCTTTAAGGTCCCTTCCAACCCAAACCATTCCATGATTCTATGATTTCTCTATCAAATTGTTCCAAAACACCTTATTGGTGGGAAATACACACATGGACAGGCTGGATTTGGGAGCAACTCTTTTGGAGCAGCAAAAGCCATCAGCTCAGCACATCAACCATTGCCCTTCAGCCACACCAAAGATATGCATCAATTTATTACCTAAAAATTGAATTTTTCCTTTGTGATACCAGCCTAGATAAGGTTTCAAAAGCAAGAGAGCCCTATTAAAAATTTAACCTGTGTGGACAATGAGTTAAGAAGCAGCTGAAACTGTAAACAAAGTCCTTCCCCTGAGCACGAGCGTGGAGAACTTTGCTGCACATTTCACCACAGAATCAATAACTAAACCTCAAGAAGAGATGCCAGGAGGAGATAGGCAAACCAAGGGGGTTCAGGTATTGCCAAATGCCTGACAGAGCCAAATCTCTGTCCTTGGACAAGTGTGTGGGTACAGAAAGTTCTTATTTATGGCCTCATGAGCAGATGGTTTGTGCACTGACCCTCAAAAACCCCTGCTACAGATCTCCTTCAGCCAGCTTTGCCTTCCTGAGAGCAGAAAGTAAACATTTTTTCCAGCTTAAAAAAAGCCAAATACATACTTTTAAGACATCCATGGGCTCAGGACAGGCAGGTTGGGCTACACCCACCCCAGAGGACTTGCCAGGAACATCAGTGCCACATTCAGAGCTGGGCTGGTGTCAGCAATATCAGTGCATTTTGATTTTTTTTATCAAATAAAACACACCCTGAGGTGCTTCAGGCAAACCTCAGACATTAAAACTGGGACTCAGGCACACACAGAGTTCTGAGCTGGAACAGGATCAGGGTTTGATGGAGGCTCCCAACCCCAAATCCAGCTCCTCCAGCAGGTATTTCCCCAGAGCCACACCTGGCTGACAGGACATGGGCCACCCAGAGGCATCTCTGCCTGCTCAGGGAAACTCCAGGGATCTGAGAGCCCAGGTGAGCACTCCTGCTTCTAAAAGGAAATAAATGGTGAAGTCAGCACTGGGATGATGTAACATGCCCTGATCAGACACGTGAGGTGCCTTTAGGAGCCTTCTCCAGCAGCAGCTCATCCATCCCAGGCATCTGATGACATCTGGGAGTAAGATTACTTAATTAGATGTTGCAGAGTGCTATAAAACCATATGGATTTAAAAAAAAAGCTGCTGCAGTGTGAGGAGAGGGACTCTTGGGAATCACCTGCAAGGTCCAGGCAGGGACAGAAGGCTCAGCATGAGCTCAGCCAAGGCGTTGCCTTGGAAAGGAGGGCAAAGTCTGGCTCCCAGGGAGGTTCCTTCCAGGCAGGGCTGTCCCTGGAGCTGTCCTGGCATCCCAAAGCTCTGCTGTCCTTGAACACAAACACTCGGAAGGCTGGGAGGGGAGGTGAGTGACAAGGAAAAGGAAAAACAACTCTGTTTTGCCAGCAGTGTGAGCCTGTTTCTGAAGAATCCAGCCCTGACTGTGCACAGGATGCAGAGGAGATAGATCAGCTACAAAAATCCCCCTCCAAGGACACCCTGTGGCCCTGACAGCGGTGACAGTGCCAGGCTGGGAGCCAGGGAGAAGAGACACAATTGTGCTCATAGTCCCACATTAATGGAGCTGCCCCAAAGCCCTGGAACACCCCAGGGCAACTCAGGCTCTGGAATGCCACTTTGGGGACTGCCACCTCTGGATCCCAATATTGCCCTCTTCCCACACACCCAGGCAATACCAGCTTTTCAGGGAAGCCAAGGAGCCTCTGCTCAGCCCTGGGTGAAGGCAACTTGCACAGCTCAGCCCCTGGAGTCGGGGTTGTTACACTCCATCAAGGCTGGGCAAGAGAAACATGCTGCATCTGTTGGAGCAAATTGAAAACTCACCCAGCCCCAAAACAAACCCCAAACCAACTCACAAAACACCACAGCTGGTAGGCTGTCCCCAGCACTCCAAAAACCAGCAGGCACTGTCCCTGCTGGTCCAGCTCCCCAGGGAGAGCCAGGCAGAGAGGAGAGTGAAGTTACACCACAGCCCATGGAGTCACAGAATTGTGGAATGGTTTGGGTTAGAAGGGACATTAAAGTTCTGCTCAGTCCCACCCCTGCCATGGACAGGGACACTTCCCACTAGCCCAGTGTGCTCCAAGTCCCATCCAGCCTGGCCTTGGGACACTGCCAGGGATCCAGGGGCAGCCAGAGCTTCTCTGGGCACCCTGTGCCAGGGCCTGCCCACCCTGTCAAGGAGCAATTCTTTCCCAATACCCCATCTAAATCTCTCCTCTTTTAATCTAAACCATTCCCATGTAAAAGATCAGATGGATCTGCCTATGTAATAAGTCAGGTGCATTCCTAACCTGCCCCTTCCTGGCACCTCCGGGACTGAGCCCGGTCCCTCTGGAAATCCAATCCCTCCTCATTTTTTGTCAGCTCGCAAAAACCCACCTGTGGAGACATCCTGTCCAGAGCCAGAGCCAGCTCCGGGAGCTGCTTCTGCAGGGCAGGAGGGAAGCAAAGTCCAGGGGAGCCGGGAGGCTTAAGGAGCGAGCTGGAGTCCCAACAGAGCGCCTTTTGTTCCCGAGCTGCTGATAAGGAGCAGGAGCTCCGGCACACTTCCCTGCCGGTGAGCGCAGCCTCCTCCCGCTCCCCGGATTCCAAAATAAAAGCTCGTTTTGGGAGCCCCGCTCGGCCAGCCCCGCTCCAGGTGCTCACACTTCCCAGGAATCCATCCCCAAAGAAAAAGGTTGAATCTGAAAGCGACCTGTCGAGGTTTCTCTCGGCCTTCCTGGTGTTTCTGGTGAATAATTAAGCGTTAAGTGACAAATTGCTTCCTTATAGCCACGAATAGAGGGATGTATAAAGCTTGGATTGCTCACCAGGGGCAGGTCAGAAGCACTTCTGGTGACTCAGAGGGTGGTCTCTGGCAGGCAGTGACAATGCTGACCCCAAAGAAGGTTATAAACGCCCCAATGCCAGCCTGCCCCAGCTCTGAGCCGAGCTGTCCCTGCAAACAGAAGCCCAGCCCTGTGGGAGAGCTGATCCATGGGATTTTCCCCCCTCCATGCCACACGGAGGCCTCGGCACCCTCGCACCCACAAGTTCTGAGGGTTTCCTCAGGTTTTCTGTTTCCCCTCTGCAGAAACCACACGTACATCAAGCTTCCTCAGCACTGCCTACCCAGCACAAACACACAGATTTCCTTCCATTACCTTCCCAAAGCAGGTTCTCCCCTTTTCTCTGGGTTATCCTCGCTGTGCTGTGCCACATCCCTCCTGAGGCGCCGAGCTCGGAGCAGAGGGCACTGCTCCGCAGCGCTGCCCCAAGTGTCCCTACCCTGATAGGAGCTGACCTCCTGAGCCCAGCCCAGGCCAGCCCAGATTCCTGCTCCGAGCACGGCAGGAAGGAGTTATGCTTTAACCCGAACTCTGCCTGGAGCTGCTCCTCCACACAGCAGGTCACAGCTCCTGTGCTCCTCTGCTTGTGCCTCAGGAGAGAACATCTGAACTCCCATGAGAGCCCAAAATCAGACACTGAAACGAATTAGGAAACCCCAACCCCTGCCCTTTTTACTTCTCAAACTCTTATTGAGACACCTCTGCTTGCACTGCTGCCCCCTCACCTTTCCCATATCCCACAGCACAGTTCCCACGTTCCCAATCTCACACACTCTGCTTGTGGTTCAAGATAAGGCTCCAAGGACTTTGTTTTCCAAACTCCTTCCAGCCTATTTCCTACAGGGCAAACACTTCAACTGGGATCTTTTCTGACCAGCAATTTCTCACTGTAGCCCTGCACTTGGGTCCTGCCTTCAGGGACATCCCTGTCCCATTTACACTCCCACCCTTCCCTCTACACAGTTCGGAGTTCACACAATAAATTAATTTCCTTGGTATTTTCAGGCTTTAAGATATCAAATTATCACCAAGATATCAAATTATCACTCCAGAGCAGACTGGAGCCCCTCTGCTCTGGAGCCAGGCTGGGAGAGCTGGGGGTGCTCACCTGGAGAGGAGAAGGCTCCAGGGACACCTCAGAGCCCCTGCCAGGGCCTAAAGGGGCTCCAGGAGAGCTGGAGAGGGACTGGGGACAAGGCATGGAGGGACAGGACACAGGGAATGGCTTCAACTGCCAGAGGGCAGGGATGGATGGGATATTGGGAAGGAATTGTTCCCTGGCAGGGTGGGCAGGCCCTGGCTCAGGTTGCCCAGAGAAGCTGTGGCTGCCCCTGGATCCCTGGCAGTGCCCAAGGCCAGGTTGGACAGGGCTTGGAGCAGCCTGGGATGGTGGAAAGTGTCCCTGGCCAGAGCAGGGGTGGCACTGAATGGGCTTTAAGGTTCTTTACAACGCAAAGCATTCCAGGATTCTGTGAATACAAGAATAATATGGGACTGTTCACTTGCTGTCCACAGGGCTCATGACCCTTTGTCTCTTACTGCAGAAAGGCTTTGGGGACAATGGGGACATTGCTCAGGGCTCCATGTGCTTCCCAAGGACAGGTGAACAGGCACTGAACTGCATCTGTCACATTCCACAGCCCTGCAGTTCCAGCCACTGTGAGATTTCAAGCCCACCAACTGTTCAGGACAAAATGATCACCAATTCCAGCAGCCAGTCCCTGGAGAGGGGTTTGTGACCATTTCATTCACGGTGCTTTTGGGTCAGACCTGTGACCAGAGGCCTACTGAGGCCATTCCAGAAGGTGGGAATGGCTCTGGCACAGAAAACCTGAGCTCTCACGTTCATGTCCCCATTCCAACCAGGAGCCCTTCACACCTGGGTTAGGACAGACAGGGAACAGCTGAACCCAGGCCTGTCCTGGTGCTTTGAGCCCCTTGCACAGCTCAGAGGAGATTACAAAGCTCAACCCCATCTTTTCAGCCTGGCTGGCCCCTGCCACACATGCACCCTGTGGTAACAGTGGTGTGGAGAGGAAGAGGAGGAAAAAACCTCACCTAAAATGCCCCAGATTGCAAAGCCTTCCCAAACACTCTGTGCTCACCAGGCCCAGCTCTGCCTTTGAGAAGGAAAGTATCTTCCTGGGAATTCTGCACTAGGAAAGGAGGGCTCAGAAGGTCCACAGGGCTACTAGAGGACACAAGGAGCCTGCAGCACCCTCCTACTGTGCAAGAGGTTTTACAGTGACCTCTGTGAGCCAGAGAGAAGTTTGATAAGAGGATCCATGTTTGCCCCTGGAAGAATTTTCTACCAAGGCTGTTGACATAAAAAACAAGAAAGAAAGAAGGATAAATAAGAGAAACCTGCAACTGTCTACTCCAAAAAGCACTTTGTTTGTCTTTCCTGACCAATGAGGAAAGTGTAAACTTAGGAGTTTCGTAAGAATGTATAAAAAGCACGCATGCTAAAATAAAAACAGGTTTGAACCTTCTGAAAATGGAGTGTTGCTTTGTATTGTGACCATCTCAACTACGACATCCTAGAGCCACCTCACATGGGCTCCCTGCAAAACACAAGGCACCAGGAATGGCAGTGATGCCTCCAGGAGCAGGTCCCCACGTGCTCCCACAACAGCTTCTGTGTTACAACACACAGCTGGGGCCCTGCAAATCCCTGGCCCCCTTTGCAGAAGCTCTGAGCAGCTGGAGAAACCCAGCAATGTGGATTTTTGCCCTCAAAGAAGCCTTAAATTGAATTGCTCAACATGGAAAAAAATCCTGGCTCTAGCGGAGTTAAAGTTTCACAGAGTTGATGTGCTGGCCCTAAAGCTGCTGCTCAGTGTTGCACAGAATGTCACAGAATATTCTGAGCTGGAGTTCTCCCAGCTGCACCTGTAGGCAGGCAGGCTGGGAGAGCCAGGAGTAGCTCCAATTCCCAAAATACACAAAACTTGGGACGTGCCCAAGTCCCATTTTCCTCCCCAGATCTACTCCTTCCCTGCTGTACAACTCCCAGCTAGACAAATAGCCAGAGGGGACGTGCCTGGGCCGGTGAAGGCTTCCAGGGAAAGCCAAATTCCCCTCTTGTGGCCGTGCAGAATGTGTTTTCCTGGCTGCTCCCAGCAGGAGCACGGCAGCTGCCCAGCAGATGGCAACAGTCCTGCACAAGGCACTGCATCCGCAGGATTGACGGCTGCCCTGTCCTGAAGAGCTCAACCAGAGCCTTCCTCTGACCCTGCTGGCCCAAAACACGAGTTCCCAGAGCTAAAAATCCCTATTTGGGGTATTCATGGTGCTCCCAGGCAGCCTTTACAGAGCACTGGCTGTGCCTCTCCTCCAGCCCACTTGAAGTTATACATCTCCATGCCCATCCCAGCCCAATCCCAGCATTTTCATGCCTCGTTTTCCTTTTTCTAGAGTCATCCTTCCCACTCTGCACTGCCCAAGGGAGATCATCTGCCCCAGGAGCAGAGCAGAGGGGCAGAGGCCTCACCCTAGGGCAAGACACAGCAGGTATCCCTGTTGTGCTGGGTTGAGGGTTGATCTTGGAGTTCTTTTCCAGCCTAAATGATTCCATGATCCCAAGAAAACTACCTCCAAATTCCCCTCCATGTCCCCCAGAGCATTCCAAACGAGTCCTGTGCCTCAGCACTGAGTCATGAGCACCACAGGAGCTCTCAAGGGAGGCAAGGAGAACTCCCACCTTCCAGGCAGTCAGCAACCAAGCTGTGCCAGCCCAGCCTGGGGGAAAACAGGGCTCAGGTGTCCAGATGGAAAAGCTCCAAGCTCCCTTCAACGTGACTTTGACAAAGCAGGAAGGCTGTCATTAGTTTTTGGTGGTTTCTCACCCAGCAACCACCACGCTTCCACCTGAGGCAGGAGGAACACACTGGGAGGTGATCGCAGCCAGGTGATGCTCTCCCTGCTCCAGCTGGGTTCCCAGGGATGAGGTTCCTCCTGAATGTGTCACAGAAGAGCTGCAGGGATTGGGATAAGCCCCCCTGCAAGCCCAGCTGGAGACATGAGAAGTCATGTGGCTGCAGAAGCTGCTGTCTCCATGGAGCCACGGGAGCAGAAATCCTCTCTGGAAGCACCTCAACAGACAGCCCTGTCTGCTGGACATTCCTGGAATGGTGCAACAGGAGCCAGGAGAACCATGGCACATCCAGAGCCACTGGTGTCTGCTGGACACTCCTGGAATGGTGCAACAGGAGCCAGGAGATCCATGGCACATCCAGAGCCACACCAGTGGCTGAACTGGGGCAGTATCCAACATTACAAAATCCTGAGTTCCCACCTTGTCCCCTTCAAAAGCCTTTTCCTGGAGGAAGCAGGTGTTGGTGGTTCTCTCTGGAGAGCAAATACTGGGTGAAAGTCCCCAGCTCTGGGCTCTCAGGGTTTTCCATGGATGCTGAGCTCTCCTGATGACAGCCACCAGAAGAGGACATGACTCATCAAGCAGAGCACCCTTATTAATAAAGAGAAGACATTTTCCTGGAGACTGCTTAAAGCACTTGTTTACACTTGTTTGGACAAACACTGGGGAGAAAAGCTCCTGTCAGACCCCAGCACTTGGAAGAGCTGAGCACTCCAGCCACTGGGATTTTGGGCTGTTTAAGAGGGACCACAGCCAGTGCTCCACTCAGTAACCACAAACTGCTCCCAGCACTTCTGCAAACGCAGCAACTCCTTCAGCTCTGATGTGACAGGGGAGGAGAAATCCCAGCTGTGCCACTTCCCCCCACAGCCCTGCCACAGCCAGAGGGGCTCACGCAGTGCCTGAGGTGTCCCAGGTGTGTTTTGGGGTGTGTTTAGCTGTGTGTCCTGGTGCAGCATCTTCCCAGGGCTGACACAGAGATACCCCAGAGCCCAAACTGCTGCTTGGTGCAGTGAGAAGTTTACTCTGAGGAAAAGTGATGGTTTCACTTTGAAAGGTGATTTTTTTTTCCCCCTCATCTCTTCTGGAGAATCCAAGCAAGATGGACTACAGGTATTGGGAACAGCTGTTTATTCTGTTCTCTGCCTGGCTGATAGCCTGCTGCAGCTAAGGAAGAAGGGTCTGCTGGAGCCCTCTCCAGCTCTTTTCCCAGTGCTCCCATGAGGAACACACCTTTGCTGCTCCTAGCAGGATGCTTTGTGCCACAGCTTTTCCTTCCCTGGACCAGCTCCAGCTTTCCAAGGCACAGCACTCCAGGACGTGTGGGATAAAAGGGACATTGGGAGCTCACGGCTCAGCCAGAAGAGAACAAAAACCCCCTCGCCCCAAGACTCCAGTTTATTTTTACACTCCCAAGGCTGAGTGGTATTTCTCAAGCATGTTCTCATTTGCTGAACCTCTATGAAATCCTGGCAGGCTGGAAATTATTTCGAATCATGTATCCAAGACAACAAGGATAATTCTTCCCCAGCATGTTAAACGTAAAGCTGTCCCTTAGATGACTACACTGAATCCAGTATAAAAATCCACTCGGATCTTTTGGAAAAGGAGATTTCAGGACTCATCACCTTTTTCCTTTGGGTCACCTTGTCTTTACAAGGAAAGGCTGGCCCAGCAGCAGAAGTATTTCATCCCAATGGGATACACACCTGCCTTGTTGGTATTGCTGCCCAGAATAGCTCCCAGCGCTGACAGAGCTCATCTATGTTAAATTAGCCCTTGGAAAACATCCCTGCTCGGAATCTCAGGCAAGATGGTCCCTTGACACAGGTCTGAGGAGCAAAAAGTGAAAGCCTTTTCCTGTCACAGCCTCTACACTGCTCAGTCCAGCGTTAAAATGCACATTTGTGACCCTGCACCACCTAAAATCCATGGAAATCCATCTCCCTGCCTGCCCTCCTGTCCCACTTCTCCTCAGCTGTTCCTGGGGCTTGGAATAACCTTTCAAAAAGGAAAAATAAACCAATATTCAGCTTTGCCTGGAGAAGCTGTGGCTGCCCCTGAATCCCTGGAAGTGCCCAAGGCCAGGCTGGACAGGGCTTACACTGAAGTTGCATAGTGGAAGGAGTCCCTGCCCATTGCAGGGGGTGGCACTGGATGAGCTTTGAGGTGCCTTCAACCCAAATCATTCCATGATTTTAGGACCAGCTGCCCAACACCCAGGCAGGTATCATTAACCTTTTATCAATAAATCACAAAGCCAAAATTATGTACTACAGATTATACCAAGCAAAAATACACACAAATATAAATAAATATATTTGCATGCAAATACAAAGCAGGTCAGGAGTCTCATTGCCAGCAACAAGTAGTGTGATAAAAATCACAAAGAATCATAAAATATCCTGAGTGGAAAGGGGTCCACAAGGATCAGAGCCCAACTTCTGTTCCTGCACAGGACAACCCCAAAAACATCCAGGCTACCATGACACAGGTGTGACACTCTTGAAGAGGCAAGTTTGGAAAAGAAAAAGCAGAGAGGAGTGATTCAGTCCCCACGTGGGACAGGGACCCAGCCATCCCTTTGCTCCCAAGGCTCCTGCAGCACCTCCTGCTCCAGGCTGGAAGGCACAGAGCAGGAATGGGTGAAGCCTTCCAAGCCAAGCCCAAAACCCCCAGGCACAGACAAGAGGTCTCTCCTTTCCAGCTGGGAACAGCAGGATCACTGCTGCAATGTGCCCTGTGGTAAGGAATGCAGGAGGGAACCAAGGCATGGAGGCTTTAACAAGAAGAAAACAACCCAAATCAGAGAAACAGCCTTCATCAAACCCAAGAATATAGAGAAAATGTAGATTTTTGTCCTCTGCTCTGCCTTTTACTGGCCAAACAGCACCAAATGTCAACATCCCACTGCTCTGCTGTGCCTCTCAGGTAGGCTCCTGGCTGGTACATCTCAAAACCAGGCTCAGGTTTTCCAGGCTCAGAAACTCTATCAGGAAGCCAAACCCAAGAGCAGCAGGTCCCCTTCCCATGTCACCAGTGTTTCACCACAGAAAGGGGCTCCCTTTCCACCCAGAGCACCGTGCTCTGCTCTTTCAGTTCTATCAACACCAATTTTAACTTAAACAGCACCAAATGCTTGGTGCAGGTTCTCTGGGCCTGTCACCCAGAGACTGAATTTGTCTTTACATGTTAAGCATCCCTGAGCCCTGTCACAGCACACTCCCCTCTCCCCAGGCAGAGCCTCCATGCCCAAATCCCACTCCACGTGCAGCCAACATTTATGGGAATGAACAGAGCTCATACTTGCCTCAAACGTGACGAAGTCATCAAACTCATCAGGGCAGGCCGGGGCTTCCTCCTCGGGGGTATATCCCATATCATACAGCTGGCTGTCAGGGTCTGCAGGGGAAAAAACACACAGCTGCAATCACCCAGAGGGAAATCTGCACCCTCACGCCCAGGGTGGCTTTGGGAGATGTGACACGGTGGGACAGGAACTTCTGTGTGCACACACCGGCGCCTCCAGCCCTCAGGAAGGGCCTCTGCTCCCAGGCATCCCACCTCAGCAGGGCCGAGGGCAATGGCCGGGCTTCTCCCTGCCTCAAATCCTACAGGGCCCCTTGCTACTCCAGTGGGGCCAGCTCCCGCATTCATCCCTACCCCTCCGTGCCCTCCATTCCTTCCCCTATCTCCGTTCCCTGCATCTTCTCATTCCTCTCCCAGAAGGCTTTAATCCCGCTGTGGGCAGGGAATGCCTGGGATGTGTGTGTGACAGCCAAGTGCCATGGGAACGGCGGGGAAGGCAGGCTGCAGCTCCGCGGCGCCTGCTCCTCCCGCGGCCACACGCACCAGGAGCACCCGCACAAAAACAGGAGCTGTGCAGCCAGAGAGCCTCCACACGAATTCTGCTCCTCCCGCGGCCACACGCACCAGGAGCACCCGCACAAAAACAGGAGCTGTGCAGCCAGAGAGCCTCCACACGAATTCTGCTCCTCCCGTGGCCACACGCACCAGGAGCACCCGCACAAGAACAGGAGCTGTGCAGCGAGAGCGCCTCCACATGAATTCCTCCTCCCAGCCCACAGCCCCGTCCGCAGCATTGCTCCCGGCCCCTCTAGCGAGGAAAGGAGCGAGAATTCCCCGTGCTCCCTCAAGCACCAACTAATGCCCAATCCGGCACACGGCCTAGATCCCGGCCTGGAAGCACCGAATCGGGAGCAGTGCTGCAGTCCCAAAATAAACAGCAGGCTCGAGCCCACACGCCTCAGAGCTGCCATGGCTGCCGAGGAACCGGGCCGGGAGAGGAGGAGGAGGCACCCGGCCGTGCTCCCAGGGAATGCACAAGGATTTGTGGGGGGACAGGGGTCACATTTCTGTGCCCTTCAGAGTCTCCTCCAGGCCCCTCAAAGGGGCACACAGGTTGTCCTGCTGTGGCTGCCCAGATGGGATAGTGCCAGCCTCATCCACAGGCACAGGCAGAGCTCCTGCTCTGGGCCCCTCTCCAGGTATCAAGAAAGGGCATTTTTCATTAAGGAATCACGTTGTGGTCATTTCATACATCTGGTAGAAGGTCAAGGGATTAGGGGTTGGTCAAGGAACAGGGGGTGCTCAGCCTGGAGAAGAGAAGGATCCAGGGACACCTTCCAGTGCCCAAAGGACTCCAGGAGAGCTGGAGAGAGACCTGAGACAAGAGGCTGGTGTGACAGGACACAGGGAATGGCTTCCCACTGCCAGAGGGCAGGGATGGATGGGATATCGGGAAGGAATTGTTCCCTGTGAGGGTGGGCAGGCCCTGGCACAGGGTGCCCAGAGCAGCTGTGGCTGCCCCTGGATCCCTGGCAGTGTCCAAGGCCAGGCTGGATGGGGTCTGGAGCAGCCTGGGACAGTGGAAGGTGTCCCTGCCTGTGGAATGAGATGAATTTTACAGTCTCTTCCGACCCAAACCATTCCAAGAATCTCTGATTAGGGCACAGGTCTGCAGCAACACCTCCCACCTAAACACCATCCCCAGGGCCTCTCTGGTGACCATTAAATGCACACACAGGTGGGCACCCAGGAGATACTGGAGCACCAGGAGATACTGCAGCCACCAACCTGAGGGGTTCCCTGGGGTGGGAGAAGCTGAACACGTGGCACCAAGAAATGATCCCTCCCCTCACCTGGGCCTGACTTCCAGGGTCATGCTGTGAATCTACTCCAGGAATGACCCAAATTGCTTTTCCAGTGCCACACACAAGGCTGTGCTCCACAGGGTCAGGGCTGCAGCAGGGGAAAGGTGCTCTGGGTCACTTCAATATCTCACTGCTGTCCCACTGCGGCAGCAGCAGTGGTGCTGCTCTGAGCTCTCCTCCAGCTACAAAGGCAGACCAGGGCCCTGGGATACAGCTGGGAATGCTGCTGCTGCCTGGGCACCCTGGTCAGGGCAAGGCCACCTCCTGCTCTGACAGTAGGGGTAGCACAGGAGGATCTCAGACTTGATAACCTAGGAGGTCTTTCCCAACCTTAATGATTCTATAATCTGAAGATAGCATTGTCCCTCTCCCCAGCTGTCCCTCTGCCCACCCGTGAGCCTGAGCCTACAATCTGAAGGAGTTTTCCCATTAATTATCCCTGGTGCTATTCTGAGATTTGAGCCTGGTGGCTGACAGCAGGGAGGGGATGGGGACAGTGACCCGCTCACCTCAGTGGGTGCCACCAAGACGAGCCTTTGCCCACGTTTGGGGGCAAAACCAAAACCAAACAGTGCTCCTGGAAGGCAACTTGTGTCACACCACCCAGAGGGGACAGGCAGCCACCTCTCCTCCCCACCAGCACACACGGGCAGTGGTCAGCTCCAGGCCATCTGGAGAGATCCTGCTGCACCCCAGCGCAGCCCCTGGAACCACATCCCAAATGCACAGGCGGCTCCCTTCTCCTTATTCCCTCATCATTTCTCTTCCTCCCCCTCCAAGTAGACACACAAACACTTCCTACTCTTCTACAGACACAGATAAAGATATTTATTCTCATTTCTTCCAGAGGGGCTTGAAAAGGGAGGATTTGCAGGCAAGTGAAGACTTCCCTTTGGAATCAGGGGTATGAAGCGTGGGCAGAGCACAGGCACAGGCAGCTCCTGCCATCCATCACCTGCCTCCTGCCCAAACCAGGGGTTCTGGAGCCTTCCCAGCCCTTCAGGGAATGAACATGCTGGGCATGAACGGGATCCTTGTTGCTCCATCTGTGTGCAGAGAGCCCAGCCCAAAGAGGGAGTCTCTGTGTACCATGGGTTTATTTTCACAGCAAATTCCAGTGTAAAAATCCAGGAAAGGCCATTTGAGGGGTCACCTGCACCCTGGTGGTGGCATGGCCAGCACCAGCCATGCTCAGGAGCCAGCATTCCATGTTTCCACCTCCCCACGCGTGACAGAGAGCAAAGACAAACAGCACCACAAACAAAGGTTGACTTTTCTGCTGGATTCATTCCCTCCCCCTCCAAAAAAAGCCATATGGTGCTTTGTGTATAGGAAGAGTTGCCATGGAGAGCCTGCAAGTCTGCCAGCACAACAGCCTGCATTAAGCTCACAAATTCCTGGCCAAAAGAGCCAAAAAACCCTGGGAGCCAAAAATTCTGAGACCTTTGGTGTGGAGTAGCACTCCCCATGTGGAGAGCACTGTCCCCAGGTGCAGAGGGAGCCACGTGGTGACAGCTGGAGGGGTTTGCTCCCCCCACACCAGGAACAGAGCCAGGGGTGGCTGTGGGCCACAAGCAGCAGCACTCAATAGGCCCAATCTGTGGCACAGGCTGAGCTCAGACCCTCACGTTCCCTCTGCTCTCCATCCTGGACATCAAAGTCAAGTTCCAGCTGACCCCTGCCCTGTTTCACATGCCCTTCTCCCTGCCCCTCACACCACAAAGCAGCCTTTCCTTGCTTACACCAATCCCTGATTTCTCTTTTCTCCTTCCCCACTGAGAGCTGGTGTGGTAACAACATTTGGGGTCACCTCTGCCCTACCCTGCTCAAACCCAAGCATTTGCCCAGGGCTAGGGGTGGCATCAGGGACTGCCTTTTGTCCTCTGAGTGTCCATGACCAGCTTCTCCAGCACTTCCAGCTCTATCCATCACTCCCACTGCCAGGCCAGTCACATCCATAAACATCCAAAAACCTGAAAGGTAAAAATCAGGCTCTGAGAGACCTTCCAGGCAGCTTTACTGCCAAACCACCACAGAATCATGGAATCACTCAGGCTGGAAGAGCCCTCTAAGGTCATCAAGTCCAACTGCTCTCCCAGCACTGCCAAGGCCACCACTAATCTATGTCCCCAAGTGCCACATCCACACGACTTTTAAATCCCTGCAGGGATAGTGAATCCACCACTGCCCTGCACAGCTGTGCCAATGCCTGACCATCCCTTCCATGAAGGAATATTCCCAATATCCAACCTAAACCTCCCCTGGCACAGCTTGAGGCCATTTCCTCTTGTCCTGTCACTGGAAACCATTTAAAAGCCATGTGGATTTGGCACTGGGGACATGGATCAGCGGTGGCCTTGGCAGTGCTGGGGGAATGGTTGGTCTCAATGATCTCAGAGGGCTTTCCCAACCTAAATAATTCCATGGGCTCTCCATGGGGGTGGATGAGACCTCTTCCCATGTCTTGTTGAACTTCAGAGCTTTCAGGTGTGCCAGAGTCACCTGGGCTCTCCCAGGAACCCTCAGGAACAGCAGTTCTGGGATAAAGCTCCTGAAATAGATTCTAAAAACTGCTTCTAGAAGGCAGGATCGCAGTGGAAAGGCACCTTGAGTGAAGGGCTGTGGGTACAGCAGTGACACATGGGTCACACAGAGCCAGTTTTATCAGCTTCATATAGGAGTGACCTAGAAAAAGAACCTTTCAGGAGCATTTAAGTCATCTACCAACACACTGTACACACTGCTACAAGCCACAGAGCCTCCAGCTCCGAGTGATTCCAACAGGATGGATTTTGTGAGCTCACAGACCTGCACTGATCAGTGTGGGAATAATAAGGCTTGGAACCTGCCTGAATGGCACAGAACAAAACAGACCCCAAAAAGGAGCAGGATGAAGTTCTGGATGGCTTAAGGGAAAACAAGTGATAGAAATCCAGCTGCCTTACTGGGAATGCTGCTGGAAAACAAGAGACAGCCAAGGATTTAAAAGTTGTAGGAATTTAGAAGGAACCTGCACAGGGGAAGCCACTATCCAGTATTTCCAGAGGCAGCTCAGGGTCTCGTGCTCCTGCACCCATGTGGAGTGACCCCTGTGGGATAAAGCCAGCACCAATCCCACCCACCCACCTTTTCCTTCCCCAGAGTGGCTCAGGAGTACATTTATAATCTGATGCTCCCAGAAAAGAGCAGCTTTCTGTTCCATGCTTTCCTGTAGCTCAGCTTCCCCCAGAGATGGGCCAATGGAGCAGGAGCACTTACTGCAAACTATCATTTCCCAAAAATGTCCCAGGGGAGCGAGCAAAGGCAGCCCAGGCTCCCAGGGAGGCAGTGGCAGAATGAAGGTTGCTTACACAAGCCTGGCTAATGCTCTCAGCAGCCCCTCATTTCCTGAGCATCACTCTCACTGACCAGGGCTCATCACACATTCCCTTTGATCCCCTTCCCATGGCACAGGCCCTGCAGCCTCCTCCAGACACTGCATGGAAAGGAATTCCCTTCATGGCATGGAGGCCCTTTGGAGGCACAAATCCAGCTGCCCTCCCTTCATCCCAGAGGCCTGCTGAGCATCTGCCCCAGAGACAGAGCAGGAGGCCACCCCTGGCAGCTGGAAACTGTGCTGAGTTTAACACCTGGAATCTGTGCTGAGTTGAGTTTAACACCTGGAATTTGTGCTGAGTTTAACACCTGGAATCTGTGCTGAGTTGAGTTTAACACCTGGAAACTGTGCTGAGTTGAGTTTAACACCTGGAATCTGTGCTGAGTTGAGTTTAACACCTGGAATTTGTGCTGAGTTTAACACCTGGAATTTGTGCTGAGTTGCATTTACCATCTGGAATCTGTGCTGAGTTTAACACCTGAAATCTGTGCTGAGTTGAGTTTAACACCTGGAAACTGTGCTGAGTTTAACACCTGGAATCTGTGCTGAATTGAGTTTAACACCTGGAATCTGTGCTGAGTTTAACACCTGGAATCTGTGCTGAGTTGAGTTTAACACCTGGAAACTGTGCTGAGTTTAACAACTGAAATCTGTGCTGAGTTTAACACCTGAAATCTGTGCTGAGTTTAAAACATGGGATCTCATTTTTAATTCCCAGCCATCTGAGTGGTCTTTTCAGAGTGTGCCAGTCACCAGGACCAGCTCAGATTCCTGCAGGCTTCTGCCAGCTGGGAACAAAGGCTCACTGCTGGAGGTGTGGAAAATGAGGTGCTGCCTGGGGCTGTCAGAAAGTGGCTTAGAGCCACTTAGAGCCACTTTCTGATGGGAGAGACAAAGCCTCCAAAATAGCACTTGCTGCTGGTGAAGAGACCTCCTGATGTCCTCCAGCTCCTTCACTCCTTCTACTTCCAAATCTCCACACTTCTGGAATCTAAGCTGGATTTTTCAGACAGAGATCAGAGAATCATGAAGGCTGGAAAAGCTCCAGGATCATCGAGCCCAACCATTAACCCAGCACTGCAAAGCTCACCACTACCCCATGGCCCTGCACTCCCTGCTCTGTGAACAGGCTGAGGCAGGGCCTCGAGAAGGAGCTCATGGAACCAGCAGAACATCCCAAGTCAGCTTCCAGGTGTGCATCAGTACTGATACAACCTTGGGGACACCCAGGGGCCACTCTCCTATCCAGGGTTTGAGAATCCTGAGGCAGAAACTGCTTGAGATGCTCCACACCCAGAAGCTCACAGAAGACAATCTTATCTTTAGATATCTTATCTTTATCTTTTATCTCTATATCTCTATATATTTCATTTTATATATTCTATATAAATATATTTTATATTAATTTTATATTTATATTTATATATTATAAATATAAAAATATTTTATATATTCTTTTATATCTTTTATCTTTATATTTGATCTTATCTTTCTATAAGATTGTCCCATAAGCAAAATAAAATGAAAGAGAACCCTGACTCAGGAGGTCAAATGGAGCAGAGGTTGTGACACCCCAAATAAGACAGGCAGAAACCAGGCAGTTCCACAGGCTGGGACTGACTGGATGCCCCCATTCCATCCTGAAGGCTTCAGCCTTCCAGCTCAAAGCTCCCAAATGGAGAAATGAGGATGAGAGCTAAACCCACTTCAATCCTCCCCAGCTCAGAGCTTCCAACCCCAGGCCCAGGAAATGCTCACAATGTTCTTACCTCCAAGTATGGCTGAATTTCATTTTCAGAGCAATGCCTGAGTGGGTCCAGGCACAGCTTCCAGACCCACAAGGATTAAAGGGAACACCTTCAACACCTACAGCACTTCCATCAACATGCAGGCATTAATATTTGTCAGTCAGGTCTCACTTGCCATTTCTGCCCTCCACTAGCCACACCAAAAACTGACCACACTTAATGCCAAGCCTCTCCAAAGCTGTCACTGAGCCCTGGGGGGTGGTTTGGATCAGAATGTGATGTGATGGACAGGAGAGCTGTGAGCCTGGGCAGGCACTACAGACACCCCCTGCTCCAGCCTAGGCTCCAACCTCAACAACAGAGCTGCAAAATCACAAATGAAAATTATTTATGAAGTTATTTATAAAGCCTCTGATCTCAGACTTGCCCTCTATGTCCTGACCAGAACCCAGCCTGGGTTTAGGGGAAACTGGGAACAGAAAATACATAAGAGGAGAGGCACTAAACTACACCTGCAGGAAGAATTCTCCCCAAGGTGGTGCTCCACAGTTCTGAACCATCTCTTGGAAATTATGATTGTGCTGTTCAAAAATGTCCTGTGTGTTACAGGGAGAGTTGAGCAGGCCCCTGTGCCCTCCTGCTGCTTGGCCATAGTAGAGCAGTTTGGAGTCCCAGTCCTCCAAAATCCCCTAAAAGCTATGCAGAGTAACAGGAAAATGCTCCTGAAGGTGCATGTTTGAATCCCCTTCCCTGTTTGTCCCCGTAACTCCAACATTGCCAGAGAATCCCGTGGAAACAGAGCCAAACCATGTGCCACCTGTCCCTGAAGGACAGGGGAGATGCATTATTTAAAGTGCTTTTGCTCCAACTGGCTTCTGTATAGGAAACATCACCCAAAATAAAACAAAATCATGGAGGGGGGTGCTGTAAAATTGGGGTTTGATCCTTTTTCCAGCCATTATCTGTGCCTGACCCCTCCCCTGGGAGGAGCACAGGGAAGAACTGGACCTTTTCAATGCAGGGCTCCAGGAAGGCACCGAGGGGCTGAGAGGTGACAAACAGAATTGCTCAGGTTGGAGCAGACCTCCAAGATCATGGATTCCAAACATGCAAACAGGATCCAAACAAGCCATTGCCCACTCTCATCAGGGGTGGTTTTATTAGAAGCTGTCACATCATCTCTGCTGAGCACTCTGTAATTATTAACTACATTAATAAAAATTCCTATTGCCTCGTTAGCAGAAGCCCTTCCTGTTCTAAAGAGGAATAAACTGCCCAGTGATTTACAGGAGCAGTTTGGACTGTAAGAGCTTGGAAAAGAGGATCATGAAGGAGAAGGCAGTGAGGGACACAGGGACCAGGCCAGGAGGGGACACAGCCTGGGACAGGCAGAATGGGAGTGAGATGATGTGAGCTGTGCTCAGCCAGAACACCAGAGAATTGGGAAAATTGTTTTTTCCCAATTGTGTGGATGCCCACTGGAACCATCCCACCTGCTGCTCACCCACCCAGCTGCTTCCCAATCAGCCCTGGTTTCCAGGAAATCCACATCACACACGGCCTCTCCTTTTCAAGGAAATGCTCTGGAGGTAAAAGCTTTGCCACACCAACCTGCCAGGGTGTCACAGGGGTGCCAGGTCACCCAGTGCAGTCACCAGCCCCCAGGCTGTGACAGAGCCGGGCAGGGAGGAGCAGAAGTCCTGGGTGAGTAATTATCCCTTTGTTAATAACTCAGGATTGACTGGATTCCTCAGGAGAAACAGCTGAGAGCTCTGCAGGGCTCCTTTCCTCCTCCCAAGCTGGGGCAGGGATCTTCTGAGCCCCGTCCAGGTGCTCCTGCTCAGGAGGAAGGACACATTCCCCACCTTCCCAGGCTGATCCATGCACTGACAATCCCTCACTCTGGCCTAACATCCAAACCTGAGACAGCAGAACAGGCAGGACAGAAACCACCCCCCACACCCACGTGGAGCCACCAGCCCAGCCCAGCCCAGCTCAGCCCAGCCCAGCCCAGCCTCCTCCCACGCATTCCCCAAACTGCAGGCGAGTCCAGCTCCCAAAACCCTTCCCAGCACCAGATGTGGAGGAAAACAGCACAGCCCAGAAAGGAAATCCTGCAATGGAGAAACACAGGCAGGAGATGGAAGAGGAGCAATGTTATTTAACAGAACCCGCCTCTTTTTTCTCTTTAGTCATCATCTCCAGAGAAGAGCATGCTAATGTAATAGATACATATTATAATATAGGTTTTTTGCAAATATTAAAATGGATTTTATATGTGTGATGTTAAAGTAACTTTGTTATAAATATGTAGTTTTTATTTCTGTTGTTAATTAAGCTTAGACATAGTAGTGAAATAGCTGATAAAAGTATGCTTTGTTAAAATGCCTGCTGGGATGGGATAACATCCAATGCACACAGGATGAGGACACCTGTACAGATCTGCCAACCATCAGCACTCACTGTCTGAAGGCAGAGTGGAGCAAGGCCCAAAAACTGGAGGTGATAAAAAAAGGACTAAAACCACAACCAAGGGATGTGCATGCTCTAAAAAGGTGGATCCAAGGAGGAAATGTGCTAAACAGTTCTTGGAACATGTAAACTAGTTTGGGGAAAGATGCACCCGGCCATAAAAATCTTTGCTCTGTGGTCCTTGTCTCCCATTGTNCCCCATGGCCCTGCACTCCCTGCTCTGTGAACAGGCTGAGGCAGGGCCTCGAGAAGGAGCTCATGGAACCAGCAGAACATCCCAAGTCAGCTTCCAGGTGTGCATCAGTACTGATACAACCTTGGGGACACCCAGGGGCCACTCTCCTATCCAGGGTTTGAGAATCCTGAGGCAGAAACTGCTTGAGATGCTCCACACCCAGAAGCTCACAGAAGACAATCTTATCTTTAGATATCTTATCTTTATCTTTTATCTCTATATCTCTATATATTTCATTTTATATATTCTATATAAATATATTTTATATTAATTTTATATTTATATTTATATATTATAAATATAAAAATATTTTATATATTCTTTTATATCTTTTATCTTTATATTTGATCTTATCTTTCTATAAGATTGTCCCATAAGCAAAATAAAATGAAAGAGAACCCTGACTCAGGAGGTCAAATGGAGCAGAGGTTGTGACACCCCAAATAAGACAGGCAGAAACCAGGCAGTTCCACAGGCTGGGACTGACTGGATGCCCCCATTCCATCCTGAAGGCTTCAGCCTTCCAGCTCAAAGCTCCCAAATGGAGAAATGAGGATGAGAGCTAAACCCACTTCAATCCTCCCCAGCTCAGAGCTTCCAACCCCAGGCCCAGGAAATGCTCACAATGTTCTTACCTCCAAGTATGGCTGAATTTCATTTTCAGAGCAATGCCTGAGTGGGTCCAGGCACAGCTTCCAGACCCACAAGGATTAAAGGGAACACCTTCAACACCTACAGCACTTCCATCAACATGCAGGCATTAATATTTGTCAGTCAGGTCTCACTTGCCATTTCTGCCCTCCACTAGCCACACCAAAAACTGACCACACTTAATGCCAAGCCTCTCCAAAGCTGTCACTGAGCCCTGGGGGGTGGTTTGGATCAGAATGTGATGTGATGGACAGGAGAGCTGTGAGCCTGGGCAGGCACTACAGACACCCCCTGCTCCAGCCTAGGCTCCAACCTCAACAACAGAGCTGCAAAATCACAAATGAAAATTATTTATGAAGTTATTTATAAAGCCTCTGATCTCAGACTTGCCCTCTATGTCCTGACCAGAACCCAGCCTGGGTTTAGGGGAAACTGGGAACAGAAAATACATAAGAGGAGAGGCACTAAACTACACCTGCAGGAAGAATTCTCCCCAAGGTGGTGCTCCACAGTTCTGAACCATCTCTTGGAAATTATGATTGTGCTGTTCAAAAATGTCCTGTGTGTTACAGGGAGAGTTGAGCAGGCCCCTGTGCCCTCCTGCTGCTTGGCCATAGTAGAGCAGTTTGGAGTCCCAGTCCTCCAAAATCCCCTAAAAGCTATGCAGAGTAACAGGAAAATGCTCCTGAAGGTGCATGTTTGAATCCCCTTCCCTGTTTGTCCCCGTAACTCCAACATTGCCAGAGAATCCCGTGGAAACAGAGCCAAACCATGTGCCACCTGTCCCTGAAGGACAGGGGAGATGCATTATTTAAAGTGCTTTTGCTCCAACTGGCTTCTGTATAGGAAACATCACCCAAAATAAAACAAAATCATGGAGGGGGGTGCTGTAAAATTGGGGTTTGATCCTTTTTCCAGCCATTATCTGTGCCTGACCCCTCCCCTGGGAGGAGCACAGGGAAGAACTGGACCTTTTCAATGCAGGGCTCCAGGAAGGCACCGAGGGGCTGAGAGGTGACAAACAGAATTGCTCAGGTTGGAGCAGACCTCCAAGATCATGGATTCCAAACATGCAAACAGGATCCAAACAAGCCATTGCCCACTCTCATCAGGGGTGGTTTTATTAGAAGCTGTCACATCATCTCTGCTGAGCACTCTGTAATTATTAACTACATTAATAAAAATTCCTATTGCCTCGTTAGCAGAAGCCCTTCCTGTTCTAAAGAGGAATAAACTGCCCAGTGATTTACAGGAGCAGTTTGGACTGTAAGAGCTTGGAAAAGAGGATCATGAAGGAGAAGGCAGTGAGGGACACAGGGACCAGGCCAGGAGGGGACACAGCCTGGGACAGGCAGAATGGGAGTGAGATGATGTGAGCTGTGCTCAGCCAGAACACCAGAGAATTGGGAAAATTGTTTTTTCCCAATTGTGTGGATGCCCACTGGAACCATCCCACCTGCTGCTCACCCACCCAGCTGCTTCCCAATCAGCCCTGGTTTCCAGGAAATCCACATCACACACGGCCTCTCCTTTTCAAGGAAATGCTCTGGAGGTAAAAGCTTTGCCACACCAACCTGCCAGGGTGTCACAGGGGTGCCAGGTCACCCAGTGCAGTCACCAGCCCCCAGGCTGTGACAGAGCCGGGCAGGGAGGAGCAGAAGTCCTGGGTGAGTAATTATCCCTTTGTTAATAACTCAGGATTGACTGGATTCCTCAGGAGAAACAGCTGAGAGCTCTGCAGGGCTCCTTTCCTCCTCCCAAGCTGGGGCAGGGATCTTCTGAGCCCCGTCCAGGTGCTCCTGCTCAGGAGGAAGGACACATTCCCCACCTTCCCAGGCTGATCCATGCACTGACAATCCCTCACTCTGGCCTAACATCCAAACCTGAGACAGCAGAACAGGCAGGACAGAAACCACCCCCCACACACACATGGAGCCACCAGCCCAGCCCAGCCCAGCTCAGCCCAGCCCAGCCCAGCCTCCTCCCACGCATTCCCCAAACTGCAGGCGAGTCCAGCTCCCAAAACCCTTCCCAGCACCAGATGTGGAGGAAAACAGCACAGCCCAGAAAGGAAATCCTGCAATGGAGAAACACAGGCAGGAGATGGAAGAGGAGCAATGTTATTTAACAGAACCCGCCTCTTTTTTCTCTTTAGTCATCATCTCCAGAGAAGAGCATGCTAATGTAATAGATACATATTATAATATAGGCTTTTTGCAAATATTAAAATGGATTTTATATGTGTGATGTTAAAGTAACTTTGTTATAAATATGTAGTTTTTATTTCTGTTGTTAATTAAGCTTAGACATAGTAGTGAAATAGCTGATAAAAGTATGCTTTGTTAAAATGCCTGCTGGGATGGGATAACATCCAATGCACACAGGATGAGGACACCTGTACAGATCTGCCAACCATCAGCACTCACTGTCTGAAGGCAGAGTGGAGCAAGGCCCAAAAACTGGAGGTGATAAAAAAAGGACTAAAACCACAACCAAGGGATGTGCATGCTCTAAAAAGGTGGATCCAAGGAGGAAATGTGCTAAACAGTTCTTGGAACATGTAAACTAGTTTGGGGAAAGATGCACCCGGCCATAAAAATCTTTGCTCTGTGGTCCTTGTCTCCCATTGTCCTTATTAAACTTTTTAAATTTTCACAGGAGGGTGAACATGTTTTTCACANAAGCATTCCTACCTGGATACAATCTGCCCCTGCAACACCACAGCAGCCTTTGCCCACTGCATTCCCAGAGGAGCAGCTTTCTTCTGCCCTGCATTCCCAGAGGGAGACCAGGCCCATCTCCAGCAGCCCTGGAGCTTCAGAGGAAAACTCCCCCCTTGTCCAGGATCCCTGCTCCAGCAGAACCACAGCTGGCACTGCAGGAGGGCTGAGCCCCCATGGGATGGGACTGTGCCACCACCCTGACCCACAGGATGCCAGGACCTATTCTGACTCTGTCAGTGTTGTTTTATATTATTGCATCTTTATTTTATTTTTATTTTCTTCCCTCATAAAGAGCTGTTATTCCTATTCCCATATCTTTGCCTGAGGGCCCCTTAATTTCAAAATTATAATAATTCAGAGGGAGGGGTTTTACATTTTCCACTTCAAGGAAGACTCCTGCCTTCCTTAACAAACACCTGTCTTTTCAAACCAAGACATTCCCATGCCAATCTCCCATTCCTGGCCCCCAGAGCCTTCACAGCATTTTCCAGCAGCGTGTTTGAGCCATTCCTTGCTGCTCTCATCCCAGAGCTGCCCACGGACACAGCTCTCCAACACTTCTGCTCCTCTCCCCAAAGTAGGTCAATGCAGTATGTCATGTGCCAGGCTGCTTTTGGGAAGCACAGCTCCCTCTGAGCCATGGAGCACCCAGCAGCCTCTCCCCCCGTGTCACCCTTCACCCAGCTGCCACACTGATGAATTCACTACAAACAAGTGTTTATGGAAATCAAAAGAGAAATGCAAGTGAAAAAACTGCTCTGCTGAGCCAGGAGTGCCCCCCCCACCCCCATCAGCACCCGAGTCCTTGCCCTGGTATATTGTTATTAGAAAATCCATTAATGGTTGGATTCAATGATTCTAAAGGACTTTTCCAACCTGAATGATTCTATGCCTGTATTACAGCAGAAACAGGGACTTAAAAGGGCTCGAGAACGGTGTGATTGTGGTTCCATTCCCAGCTGCTCCACAGCTCCTCTCTCCCAGCAATTGCTCCAGCTTCCAAGGGGAACAGAAAATGACCTCTGCTCATCCAGGCCTCGCTGCTCACCCTGCCATGGGGAACAGGGCTGCAGCCAGGATCTGCTGATCCTGGGGGCTGCACAGCTGGAGAGAAAGTTCTCCACATACACAGGAGCATTTTGGGGCTCCTGGGAGCAGAAGAGGGACTTTTCTTCTCCAAGGACACTGGGGCTGGAGGAAAGGAGCACCCAGCTCAATGCCCCTGCCCTGGGGCTGTACCTGTGTCCTGCTCCTCCCTAGAACAGCCTCCAGCTGGGCTGGGCTCACACCTGCTTGGTTCTCCTGCTGTTTGCATCTCCACAGAGGATCAGCCCCTCACAGAGGGGTTCAGTGCCCTGGATATACCCAACCCTGTGAGGAGAGGGATGGAGACAGACCCCAGGTTCTTGTGACCACAGAGCACCCCCAAAGCAGCTCAGCTCCATCCCTCACGCTCCTAATTCCCCATTCCCTGTGAGCACAGAGTTACAGACTCAACAGAACCCCAGAATCATTGAGTCTGGAAAGACCTCTGAGATCATCAGCTCCAATCTGTGCCCGGTGCCCTCCTTGTCACCAGCCCAGGGCACTGAGTGCCACATCCAGGCTTTCCTTGGACACCTCCAGGGATGGGGACTACAACCCCCACCTGAGCAGCCCCTGCCAAGGCCTGGCCACCCTTTCCATGAGGAAATTCCTCCTGATGTTCAACCTGACTCTCCCCTGGCACAGCTTGAGGCCATTCCCCCATATCCTGTCCCTGTTCCCTGGGAGCAGAGCCTGACCCTCACCTGTGTCCACCCTCCTGTCAGGGAGTTGTGCAGAGCCAGAATGTACCCCCTGAGCCTCCTTTTCCCTGGGCTAAAGAACCCCAATAAAGCCCTCACACATTTTTATGGGCAGGCCCAGTAGTTTTCAATACAACCCTCTAAGCACACTATTTCAAGGGAAAAAAATCCAAATTAATTTCAAGAAAGCCTTGGCTGCTCCTGTCCCTGGCAGAAGAGGGCACAGACAAGCACATGGACCCCAAACCTGACAAGCACAATCCTGGTGCTACAATCATCCTCCTGCACCACAGAGATGAGCAGAATCCAGAGCTCCCAGGAACAGCACAGGGATTATATTTTTTTCAAGTATCCATATAAATTTTAAAGAGCCATTTAAATCTCCACTCCTTTCAGGGGCAGAATTAACACTCATCTTCCTAAAGTCCTTATCCCCACCAGCAGTATGTATAGCACATCCATATGGATCTGCCAGAGCACAGCAAGATGCAAAGGCAAAAATAAAAAAGCAGAAGACATAATGAGAGCAATTTGGGTTTTATTCTCGCTCATGAATCAATCTTGATTTCCCATTCATGGCACCCCCCGTTCCCTGCACGCCAGCTGTACACAAAGAGGCATCTGTCCTACCTTCAGCCATCAAAGGAGCTGTGTCCCTGTGGATGATGCTTCAGCCAGGGTTAGGAGCAGCAGGAGCAGCAGGGAGGTCTCCACTGCAGCAGTGCTGCATGAATCCAGGGATCAGCAGATCCCAGGGGAACGTAGGAAGTGCTCAAAGCGGTGCCAGCCACTCACCGAGTTTAGTCAAACGTGCACACGAGCTCTGCCTCCATCTGCTGAGCCTTGGGCAAGGCTCTCCTTCTCAAAAGCAAAAGCTGCAATATTCACCTGGGCCTGGCCAGCCCCTGTTGCAAATCCACTGCACCTGCAGCAGCCAGGTGGGGCAGAGAGCGCTGAGGATGCACACAGACAGAAATAACTGCGGGATTGGGAGTGGAAGGGAATGCAAGCTTTGGCTTCTGGAATTATCCCTGGGCAAGGGAAGCTTTCCTTTTGCGTAGCAAAACCCATCTGCAATGCAGATCCTACAGAGGGGGGAAAAAAGCCTCCACACACAGCAAACAGGGGTTACCTTACTGGGTATCCAACACCTGGGAATGCCCCCAGGAGCCAGCGGGATCTGGGGCACCAGGGCAGCCAGCCTGGATCTCCCAGACCCTTCCTGAGCCACCACGTGCTGCCCTGCAGGGCTCTGAGTGGCACTGAGTGGCTCCTGGGCACGCTGGGCTCTGAGGTGGCATCTGAGCACTGTCACATCCCGAGGCACAGCCAGAACAGTGGGAGCAGGGAATGTGGCACACAGCCTGCATGTGGAAAAACTCTGTGGATCTGGTTTTAGGAGCTGTTGTGCAGCTCCTTCCTGGCTCTAAAACTTTTAAGGTACTATGGGAAAAATAGTAAAGGTGAGAAGCTCAGGGCTTCCAATTAAAACAGGGGGATTGTCTTTCAGTTTCACCTGTGTGTTATTTGAAAAATACCTAAAAATTGGTGGATTGGGTTCTGCCTCTTCTTACCTTTACTATTTTTCCCACAAGGTACAACACTCACATCCCTCATTTGGAGAAGGGCTGCATGTGGCCTTTCCTCTCAGGAAATTCCCAGCTGACACTCAGCTGCCAGGAGCTCACCAACCTTTCTGGACAGGGCTGCAGAAACCTTGGAAATGCCCCCTGAGATCCTCCCAGGGATGCTCCAAGATTGGAGAGCAGAAACCTTGGAAATGCCCCTTGAGATCCTCCCAGGGATGCTCCAAGATTGGAGAGCAGAAACCCTGGAAATGCCCCCCGAGATCCTCCCAGGGATGCTCCAAGATTGGAGAGCAGAAACCGTGGAAATGCCCCCTGAGATCTACCCAGGGATGCTCCAAGATTGGAGAGCAGAAACCCTGGAAATGCTCCCTGAGATCTACCCAGGGATGCTCCAAGATTGGAGAGCAGAAACCTTGGAAATGCCCCTTGAGAGCCGCCCAGGGATGCTCCAAGATTGGAGAGCAGAAACCCTGGAAATGCCCCCCGAGATCCTCCCAGGGATGCTCCAAGATTGGAGAGCAGAAACCCTGGAAATGCCCCCCGAGATCCTCCCAGGGATGCTCCAAGATTGGAGAGCAGAAACCGTGGAAATGCCCCCTGAGATCTACCCAGGGATGCTCCAAGATTGGAGAGCAGAAACCCTGGAAATGCTCCCTGAGATCTACCCAGGGATGCTCCAAGATTGGAGAGCAGAAACCTTGGAAATGCCCCCTGAGATCCTCCCAGGGATGCTCCAAGATTGGAGAGCAGAAACCTCGGAAATGCCCCTTGAGATCCTCCCAGGGATGCTCCCAGGATGGGGATTGGAGAGCTGCAGCCCTACAAAGGCTCTGCCAGTTCCATTTAGGAACAGTGAGTTGCTCCCACCCAGGCTCCAGGCAGAGCCACAGCCTGACCCCCCAGCCCTGTATTTGCTGTTCAGCATCCTGCCCTGCCTGCTCCAGCTTCCCAGCTCCAGGCTTTTCCCTCCAGCCAGCACGTGGAAGTGTCCCTGGGGAGCTGAAGGTGCTCCTCCTGCTCCAAGCCTGTTACTCAGCCCCTGGAGTATCTTTTCCTTGGCACAGTGGATTTGTGATCCAGCTTCTCCAAAGCTGGCACTGCCAGGGGTCTCCCAGGTCTTCCTCCTTGCAAACAGGAACTCTCTTAGAGTTTCCAGGTTTGGGTGTTGGCTCTCGAGCTGGATTTTCCATCTCCCCAAATCCAATGGGCTTTTAGTTGAAGCATTTAAAAAATAAACAATAATTTTAAAAAGAGCTGTGACTATTTCCATCCTGGGGCCCTCCCTGAGCTCCTGGACACATCCATCCCTCTGTGGATGCACTGTGTGTTCTCAGTGACAGGGGTCCCTTTGTTCAGGGATCAGAAGCCAAGGCAGAAGGGCTGGATGAGGCTGGGAGCTCCAGGAATGCACCTTTCCCTGCCTGGCACAGAGGTCCCTGAACTGGCTGCCACCTCCAGCAGTGCCCCTGGGTGCAGGGGCACCTCCCACGGCCCCCTCCCTGCAGGCTGCTCCCTGGAAGACAGATGTTACAGATGTTTTAGCTCCTAGGATGTGTGTGAATGACACAACTTGCTCCTTACCCATGTGAGCTGCAGTGTGAGCACAGAGACGTCCAGAGAGACCCCTGCAGAAACACCAGGAGTCTGAAGCTTTGCAGGTTTTTAACACCTGGACAAGGGAAGGGCTCTGTGGTGAGCACAGGCCTGGCTGTGTGCCTGCACCCAGCTGAGGAAGATCCAGCCCATCCTTCCTGTTTGCCACCAAACCCCCCTCCAGCTGCTCCTGCATCCAGGACCCAGAGGAGCAGAGCTGCTCCTTGGTCCAGGCACCTCAGCTGGTGATTCCAGCCCCCTGGAATGTCACTGCCCCATCCCAGGGCAGCTCCTTGCCACACAAACGGGCTCCTTCCTGCCAGGCTGAGTTTTCCAAGGGGCTGGGATGTGACCCCTGGTTCCTGTTTCTCCCTGAGGAGATCCTCCATCATCTGGAGCTCCTCACTCTGATGGTGCAGCAGTCACTCTGCACCCTCCCTGTTCCTTTTCCCTTCCATCTCACTGATGGCTGTGGGAAATATTTGTTCAATTCAAGAAAAAGAGGGAAATGTGGGAAAGGGATTTGTAGAGAATTCTCAAAGCCTGACAG
>VYZP01022023.1:1116-23639 GCA_013400635.1 Hypocryptadius cinnamomeus
AATGGTAACCCTTGCTGTATTACAAGGAGGTCAGGATGGAGCCCTAGAAAATGGCAACTGCTCTGAGTTAGGCTGTATATTATTCCATTGTAAAGTAGTCCCATTAGTCTGTTGGCTGAAGCTGGCAGTGAGAGTTGTCTGGAATCCAAGACAATTGACAGAAGGAAGTGGAGGGAATAAAATTATTTCACAGCTGAGGAAAACCCAGAACACGAAACTAAGGGAGCAGGATGAGCAGCACACGATAGTGTCAGCTGAGACAGAGCTCCTACAGTGCCTTCCTTCCCAAGAGCTGGGGGAGTATCGCTGAAGCAGGTTGGCAGTGCCCTGTGACACAGAGTGACTTTGTCAGACCTACTTTGTAAGGAATTGATATGGACAAAGGGGAGATTACTTGCTCATAAAATGAGTAATGAAGGAGGAATAGTGTCTGAGGTATTGTGACCTCCAACCCCTGACTCCAAAACTACCAGGCTGTTGCGTCCGGGGCCGAAGTGCACTGGATGCCACACCTGGGAGGATCCTGCTGGCTTTTACAATTCAGCCTTTAATGATATCATCCAGTGGAAAAGCATGTGTTACGTTCCCCCAGTAACATATCCCTTTTGTTAGCTTTATACATCTTCTCTTTAAACAAACAAAATCCAAACCTACTTGTAAATGTTCCTAGTAACGCTTCAGTTGTTTATAGTAAGAACTAGAAGGAAAAAAAAAAAGGTGTCAGAAGTTTTGACTTTAGCTTCTAGGCAATAGACAGTAGAAATGTCAGGTCTTGTACAACCTTGTTGTGTCAGGAATATTCACAGTCACTAAAACATAGATAAACTAAATACCATTAGAAAGCAAAAATAAATTTTAAAAATACATAAAACATCTAATAACTTGTGTGAAGTGGGCGTCTTTTGAGATTCTGGCCTGCAGCCTTCCTGGGATCTGAGTGCAAAAAAAAAACCAAAACTTATCTGGTTAATCTTAGCAAGTTTCAGTGGTGGGCCTGATTTGACTGGAGGGAGGATGAAAATGCAAGTAAAACAGACATCTGGGTTCATTGGGTTACACTGATGCCTAGGATGGCTCAGCTGCTATTCAGTATGGAAACTAAGATTTCTATTTATTTGGCTTCAGTAGTTGCATTTTGGTCGGTTGGGTTTGGAGTTTGGGTTTTTTAGGGCTTGGTTTTGGTTTTTTGCTTGGTTGGTTTAGTTTGGTTTTTTGGTTTTAGGGTTTTTTGATATGGTGGTGATTTTTTTTTTTTTTTTTTTAAGTAAATTCTGCTTATGACTGTTATCACTCTGCCTCTGAGCATTTTCCTTCCTTGGCAGGAAACACCAGTCTGTCATGACCTGAAAGTTTCTTATCTTCTCTTGACATGCTTGAGAATTCACAGACTTCTGTCATACCATCACTTTCTCTCCTGGACACAATGACACGTGGCAGCTCACTGTGAGAATAAGTCCAGCGTTAAATCTCCATTAATAAATACTCACCTTGCACCTAATGCCAAAATAATGGCTTATCATGATCTCCCATGGGAAAACTGCTGCTCAGGACCTCTCCCTCATTTGTAGACATTGAAATTTTTTCAGATCAGGTTATAAAGCAACTTGGTTATGTGCTGTCCTTGGAAACAGATGTGCATCCACATAATTAAGAGCAGTTTCATAGCTCAGCAAAAAAAAACTGTGTTTTTTCTTGAGGAATGAGGTTGAACTAGGACTTGTCCAAATAATCTCTTTTAACAGCCAAAGTATGTGTTTGACCATCTGTATTTTTCAAATAGGAAAAAAACCCCAATAAATCAACTGTGATTAATTAAGGAAAAATACCAAAATTCTTGTTCAAACATGAAGGTTGTTCTGATTGTCAGTAGAAAGTAGCTTGTAAAAAGAGCTTAAGGCTAAGGCTTAGTTAGTCTTTTTAAATTTTTTCTTGTGGCTCAGTGATGTTAGAATAATAATGTAATTAAAATAAATGTAATTACACATTTGTTTTTTGGAAAACAAGCACAAATATGACTCTGGGTTCATGGATATTCTATAGGTTTGTCTGATCACAGAGGAGATTAGGTCACAAACTGTGTGGAAGACCTAATGCTACAAAATTTTAACAAAACTATGAGTTAAAAAATGCAAATGAACATTGAGGACCAAATAATTGGCCTTTTAGCTTTTCCTTATAAAAACAAAGGTTTATTTGCCTTTTAAATAGGCTGGTAAAACTAAAATGGCATCCTACAGTGCATGCAGAATAGATAGTCAGGAATAATAAACTATTAGTAGAAGACAGTCCATCAAAGGGTTAATCTTTAAAATCGGCTGTGACTACAAACCTGAACCAGGAGGAATAAGAGTGGGCAGGTAGTTGCATTTGTTAGAAGATATTTTTGGTGATCCTCCAAAATCAGGGGGAAAAATAATTGCAAATACTCTGGGGACCAAATCCGAGCTCTCGCCTCCATGCGAGCAGCAGCTCTGTGTTGGCTCCAAGGTGTTCCTTGGAGGAGATCCTGCTTAGTCAGGTTGTTCACAGACTGGGTTTTTTTCTCAGATTATTCACCAATTGATGATGGGCACTTTGCATAAACGAGCACAATCTGCTATGAAAATAAAGTTTAACTCAGTTGAGTCACAGTTCAGAAGTATTCCTTAGTCTTACACCTAATAAGAGATAATAGGTGAATCCAGGACTGTTTGAAATACTCGTGGTTTTTAGGATCAGGAGATCTTTGAGAATGTTTATTTACATTACAAGATGATTTCTGGAATACTTGGTTTTCTCTGCAGTACAGAATCTACATAAAAACTATGCCGTTAATATATACACAAAAGAAGCTTGATCTATCAAATACAGGCTCAGTGTATATGAGGACACTCACTCCATTACTCCCACTTCACTGATTATTCCTATGGAATTAGAGGGTTTAGACACTATTTCAATTATTTGGAGACTGCCAGACTTTCTGATGTACTTTTTGTTTTTCCCTTTTTTTATCTGTAAGTTAATGCTTTTTATTTGTTACTTCAGCAGATAATTTTTTATGGTAGCTTTTCTGCTTTATATCCTGCTGGTATGTAGTTTAACAAAATGCCTTTTTAAACAGTGTATTTAATTCCTCAGTCATGCCTCTGGGAATAAATACTTACTGTATTATAACTTCTTTTATATCTTTTCTTTTCTGTGGTTGATACCTCTGCAAACTTTCCTTTCAGAAATTACCACCTCTTATTTCCTTTCTGTGTCTCACCAGCTGCTATTTGCTGCTGGTCATGTCCTGTTACAGTGGCTTAAATACTTAAAGAAATTCCTTAACAGCATTTCTAGTTTTTGCATCTAGAGCTTCAGGAAGAAAATCAAATTTTCACACCTGACTGCTGATTTTAGATGTTCTCCATGATGCTGTGCCAATGAGCTGATATTGTGGAGAATCCTTTTTAAAATTACTCTTACAGTTTTTAGTGATCCTGAATGGTAGCATTTATGGTGGAAAATGTGATGGTGTTTCAGAAGTTGCAATGCTGTACGTTTCTGTGTAGAAGTCATGTCTTCCTTACTGGTAATTACTTGGTTTTTTGCAGAGTTAAATATGCAGTGATTTTGAAGAAGTGTTTAATGGATGTCTTGGTTTAGAGACAAGTTTTAGGAGAAAAAACCCTGAAATTAATGTTTCCTCTAAAGAGAAGGGAGTTTGCCAATGAGAGAAATGAATACAGTGGGTGAAAGTGAAAAAAACCCAAACTGTTTATTAACCAACGGCACAGAAAAGGATTGAATAAATGCTGGAAATTGAAATTTCAAAACCTTAACCCCCACCCCTGCCAGGCCTCTGTGGCCAAGGGGCAGAGATGGCAGCTGTCCCCTTTGTCTCAGGGAAGGGGAGGCACAGGAGCTCAGGCAGCCACTCAGAATAGATGGGAACCTTTCTGGTGTTGGTCTCCTCCTCACAGCAGGCAGAGCTGGTGGGGTTTCATGTCCTTTCCTTTGCTGGCTTGGTCTCTCCTGAGGCCTGGGCTGTCCAGCACAGCCCCCACAGGCTCCCAACATTGAAGGGGGGGAAAAAAGAAAAAACCAGGCCAAAACAGTTCAAGGGGGAGGAAAAAAAAAACACCCCAAAAAACCCCACACACACACAACCAGAAAACTGAAGGATCTCTGCTGGAGTCCAGAGAAATAGGTGGGGAAAGAAAAAAATGAAGCTTCTTGCCTAAGCAAGCAAAACTAATCCAGTAAAGGAGCAATGTGATGTCCCGGTCCATGGTGTGTGGAGCACACCCCGTGAAGAGAGTTCCAACAGAGCCTCCACCTGGGGTTCCCAGGCTCCAGCCCCCTCCTCTGGTTCATATTAAATCTACAGCAGCCATTTCTGGGCATAAAACAGAGGATTAGGGAATAGAGTATCACCATGAAATCACCCCAAGATGATTGGGCTGGTTGTAAATTGTTGTTAAGTCCACTTCTTGACAAGTGAAATTGTTAATGAATGAGCATTTTTCTGGGAAGCCTTTTTTCATTATAAATGGGCCTTGCTCATCCCTGTTCAGCAGTGGTATGATTAGAAGTGCTGCTGTGCTGTATTGTATTGCAGTTGTACAGTCTTTTTATAATCCAGAGCCCCAGCACCTCACAGCTCAGGCTCCCTCTCTATCTGTGATGCAGACTCCCTCCATGGAAAGAACTCAGGGTCACAAGAACTTTGTGCTTTTCCTACAGAGCTGAACAACAAAGAAATTCTTCTTCATGCAATGCCATGAAGCTAGCCATGTTTACAAATCGAAATATTTTCATTTTTGTCCAAAATGGTCATTGTTCAATCTCTGTAAAGGATAGGAAATAATGAAGTATTTTCCCAGATAAGCACATGTGAAAAAAATCATCTTTGTCTGCATTTTGATTTTTTTCTGGTGCAAGATGAGTTCCTCAGGACAGCAGAATGGTTAATGACTAAGAGCCTTCAGCTTAAGGGATATCAGCTTTAGTCCCATGAGGCAACAATATGTGCTCCTCATTTGTGTTGTCATATAATAAGTTACAGACTTTATTACTCTGGAAGATTTTAACACTCTGTTAAGAAGCCACCATAATTCCTTACTGAAAAAGACCACACAGAGATTTCAGAGTTGTGGACTATAAAGGAATAAAACATTCAGATTTCTTTGAATCAGGTCTGAATCAATTTTGGATACCAGGAAAAAGTACCCCTTAACATTCTGACTTTAAAGCTGGCCTGACATTTGTCATGTAGCTCCTCACAGAACTCTCAAGGTGCTACTCAAAGAAGGAAAGGTATTTTACAGACAGGTAAGGTAATCCCATGTTCATTTTTGAAGAATAAAGAGAGATTAGTGGATTGTAGCAACACAGGACAAAGCACAACAAAAATTAAATGTGTTCAGGCCAGTTTAAGTGCTACAAAGTTGGTACAATTGATTACTACACTGAAATTAGTATATATTATCTCATTAATTCACTCCATCTGCTGCATCATGCAGAATAATTTCAGGAATGGTTGGAAGGCTTACCTCAAATATACTTTGAAAGTTTGCTTGTATTCATTATATATCAGATTATAACACCCTTGTCTGTCTTTCTTAGTCTGTTCACAGTTTTCCAGAGGAGTTTATGCCATCTTTGGATTCTATGACCAGATGTCCATGAACACCCTGACGTCATTCTGTGGAGCCCTTCACACGTCCTTCATCACACCGAGCTTCCCAACAGATGCAGATGTGCAGTTCGTCATCCAGATGCGGCCAGCATTGAAAGGAGCCATCCTGAGCCTCTTGACTTACTATAAGTGGGAAAAGTTTGTGTACCTCTATGACACAGAACGGGGTAAGCACTATCATTTTGACCGATTTTCTGTTCCGTAGCTCGCTCTAAGTACTGCCAGCATCAGTATGTGCAGCCCAGTTTTCTTTGGGATGGAGGTGGAGCTTTCTGATGGTCCTAGAAAAGAAGTTTGTTCTGAAGGAGCTAAAATGAATGGATAAATGACAAGGAGGCATCTTCATGTTACTGATAACTTTTAAGGAGATTGTCTGAGAATAGTGTTAGCAGAGTAAGTATTCAGTTGGCGTGCCTGGTTTCCACCGAACTGCAGACTCCACACTTGCCAGGGTGTTTGAGTCCTTAAAAAATAAATAAGGTCAACACTATGAAAAAGGCTGATAAGCAGGACCTTCCACTGTGTGTGACATTGCAAATCCCACGCCACTTTACATAAATGCACATTTCTCCTGTCACTGGACAAAGGCAATCCATGCTAAGATACACTCTGGAGATGTCTAAGCATTAATAATGGTCTAAGCATATATTGTGTAAGATCTCTGCTGGAGCCCAGAGGAAAAGGGGAAAGAAAAAGAAGCTTCTTGCCTAAGCAAGCAAATACTAATCCAACAACAGGAACAGTGTAACTGTGCTGGGCCAGAGAAAAGATGCTCTGGATAGCTCACATTCCAGAGACAAATTGAGATACATGCCAAGAATGACCAGAGTTATGTTTGACTAAGTGGAAACGTATTAAAACCAGTGTGTTCACACTTAAGCCAATTGTTAACTACTAATAAGCAGAAAATGTAGCAAAAACATGTCCAGAAAAATCTGTCAAAAAGAGATCTAGACATCAGAAATCATTTTCTGTGAGGTATCTTTCAGCTGCCACCTGCTCTGAGTGTATTGAATTTGCTGAATTTCCTGTTACAGATTTCACCTGCGTAGCATTTTTATATCAAATTGATGTGCCACTGCCCTTCTTACCAGCTTTATGATTTTCAACTTCGAGAAATTTTTCAGATCAAAGGGATCTCAATAGAGACAAAGAAGCTTAGATTCTGTTCCTGGCTCCCATGACAATATTTCCTTAGGCTACTGCATATTGTTAAGGATCAAGTCTTCCGTGGGTGTGCTTTTCACGCTGAAGAATAGTAGCATCACCCAACTAAGAACCCAACTGAAACCCAAAAAATCATGTATTGAAAAAGTAATTTTCAGTCTGATTTAGGTGAATGCCAAGCATTTCAAATGTTCTGAGTGATTTGGAGGTGTTAACTATTTCTAGCACTGAAAAACCCTAGCTGTGAGATTAAGAAAATATGGAAAAGTTGAGAATGCCATTACTTCTGAAATCTTGTAAAATCACTATCCATAAATCTGTTTTTCTGGCTTAGTCCACTTTTAAATGAAAGCTCCTGTGAATAAGCAGTTTGTCTGAGTAAGAAAGGCTTATTTGATGTAGCCAAATGCAATGAACTTACAGTGTGTGATGAAGTAAAATGCCATTAGTTCCAGGACTGATGAAACTTACCATGATTAAGGCTAATAAAGTTTTGCTTTGGAAAGAGTTCCACCAGTCATTCAAGAAATTTGGCATTTTAGACTGGAAAAATCATCCAAAACAATAACAGTTTCACTAGAACTTGTCTAGATGACATGACTGTCAGACTAAGTGAGATAATAATGGGAGCCAGGAGGAGGGGAGACTTGCAACCTCAAACTTGCATTTATTTGCAGTTCTCAGTGTGTACAATCTTTAGGTAGACACAGGCTGAGCTTGTTATGATGGCTAATCCCTTTGGAACACTTTAATCTTACAGTGACTAACCAAAATCCTGTTGTGCACCTCCAGCATCTCACAATGGTGTAAGGCTGGCCCTGTGTTATGTCATCCATTCTGACTGTCAGAGTGACAAATCTGAGTGAGATGACAGTGAAGATCACTATAGGGTTATATAATGTAGCACAGGGCAAGAAGATAAAGGACAGCTGTGTCCTTAGCATGGAAGAAGCATCAGTACATACAGGAAGCTTGATGATGGGCTTCAAGTTGTTTGGAATAAACTTACATTTGGCCATCTTATCTGTTCTTCCTAGTTGCTGCTGTTTGGTAACATAGCTATTATTTGCTATGATGAAAAAAAATGAGCAGTTTAGAAAATTGGTAGACATCCTATCAAGAGTTTTAATTCTTCTAGTATTATACTAAGTTAGGAAGTTTACCATAGGAGAGATGCAGGGCAATCAGGTACTGAGAAACGGAGGTTAGATTCCTTTGAGAAGTGGTAATCATGTGTGACCTGAAACATTTGGCAGTTCCAATAAGCTCACCAATTTCTTGTGATAGGCTTTCAAATACAAAAAAAATCCCCAAAAGTTTGGACTGTAATAGTGGGGAATGACTGCTTTTGTCAGGTAGTGAATAGACTGTACACGTTCTTTTGCTATGAAATGCAAACACTAGAGCTGTCCCAACTTTTAATGATTCCTGTCTTAGATTATTAACTGCTTTGGGTTACAAACACTGTAGAGAGAATGTGTTGAGCAGTTAATTGTCAGCTCCTGAGATAAACTATCATTTAAATAGTGCATTTCTAGGAATATGATGCACTCACTGAGAACCTGAGAAATCGCTAAATATTAGACTATTCTTTCTTATGTTCATTTTTTTTATGGACTGATGTTTTAAGTAGCTTTACCATATTCAGCTGAAGTGGAACACCACCATGTGTGAAACATTGCATTTACTATTAATACCACAGCATATTACACATGCTATACAAAACTGGGTAAAGCTTCTTGTGGTTTATGGAACTCTTTTGGTTTAAGCTTAGGAAAATGCAGCTTTGTAAAATTGTTTTCTTTTTGTTGTTTGCCATCAAGTCGTGTAATTGTATGGTTTCCTCCTCAGTGATATTATGTACAATACTGTGGTGTTTGACTCCTGCAGTGAAGACCAAAGATAAATCTCAAACAATGGAATACAATTAAGATGTATAATTACATAGATAGGTGGTGAAGCTTTTAATCAGTTGAGTGTGTACATTGCATATACTTATATTCTTAACTATAAAATAATATTTTCTGTTGCTATGAGGTAACTGCTGCAGATTGTGCTCTCAAATGTATATTTATGTGAAGGTGTAAAATTCAGTTTCTTAAAAACTGCTAAAGCACACAGGGGGAAAAAAAGGTGAGATTCATTAATTTCACCAGCAAGAATTATGTCTTATCATTGTTAATTTCAGTTGATAAACTTATTTTTCAATGAAGAAACAGAAATTTTAGAGAAATACCGAATCACATTTCTCCTCTAGTACCACCAGCCACCAGGAAAAACCCAAAACATGCTTTGCAGAGAGCAGTGATGCCTTAGGAAATGGCTGCTAAGGGAAGAAAGGATATTAAGTGGTGTGTAGAAGAAACAATCATATGTTCACTCCATGCCACGTGCTTTTAGTTCATGTGAAAGGGAAAGGCAGGGTTGATTTCTGTTTGTGTTAACTCACGTCAGTAAGTTGACACTGTTGGTTGCTGTGATGCGTGCAAAATATCTGATTAATTGTATGGTGCTAACTGCCTCAGTAGGCTTCTCTGCAGTAGGACTAAGACTGTATGTCAGGATGAGATGAGGTGAGGTTATGTACAGAAAGCTATTAAGAATTTAGGTAGCGCTTTACAGGAAAGTCACCTTTTGTAGCTCATGCTGAGGATTGTGTTTCATCAAAACCCTCAGGTTTACTTTCAGTCTTCAGCTGTCTCTTCTCTTGCTTTACTTTAAATCAGATGTTGTTCCAATGAATTCAGTGAACTGAAGTAACACAGGTGTGAATGTGTGCAGAGGTAAACTTGGGGGTTTCATAGTCATTTTATTGTTGCTTGAAAGTGTGAAATACTTCTTAATTATAAAAATGGTATGGTGAACTGTAGGACTGAAGCTTTTGTTTATTTAAATTTTCATAATGTTAAATAACATTTTGGTTTATTTTTGCCAGAGAAACACAGTTTTGTACAGATTGTTTGCTTTCCATCTGTCAATGTAGCATGGACATTTTTTCCTAAGTTATTTTGATTTGTCATACCTACTGTGCACAAAGACACTTACTTCTGTCAGGCAGATCATTTAAACAAAACCACACCAAGTGATTTCTGTGGTTTGCATAAAGTCTTCATCTTCTTCAGGTCATAGGAGTCATTACAAGACAGGAAAGTGGCCAACTGTGTTTGTTTAATGCCTTCCTACTCAATGGCAGCTCAGCCTGGACAGAGGTATAGAGACATCACAGGTTTTTTGTGGTGTTGTAACCAAACCCCTCACTAAATCTGAAGTTCTTTTGTCATTTGGTTTTGATTTAGTCTATCAGTAGATATCTAGCAAGACCTAAAGTCAAGGGAAAAAAGCCTTAATAAATATGGTTATTGTTGGGTAATTTTTTTTTTTCATTGGCTAGCAGTGGCTAGATGAAGGCTGAGGCAGGGAAGTGTTAATCTAATGCCCCAGGTTATTTGTCTAAGGAGAGTTGAAAATGTCTGCTTTAAAAGCAATTGCATCTTTAATCCTTAACTGCTACCAAAAGACAAACATTTGACTTGAATGTAATGGATAGGTAAGTATACAGAAGGCCTCGAAATATAGGTTCAGAAAATATGACCAGTCCTATTTCTTCTAAATATAAAACTTCCCGGTGTTCTGTTGCATAAAGAAATGCCAGATGAAAAGAGTGGGGAGAAAAAAAAGGTACAACTGAAAGCTTTTCAATAATCATGTGTAAGGCATCAAATTGCCTTAAAATGGGTTCAGTACAAGGCAATGAGGTCTGATTCCCTGCTTCTACTGAAGACAAACAACTCTGTTAAGTTCTGCTTTTGCAGAATGAGGTTAGTTATCTATTGCTATCAAAGGACAAGACACTTCTGTACTGCTTTCCCTGGAGAATGGGAGATTGGAGCTGAGAAAAGAAGTGGTGTGTAGAACTAGGCTCATTATAGCTTCCACAAAATTAAATTGATGGATTTTTATTTTTTTAATTAAGTTAGAGTTGCACTGAAAGTTACTCATGTGTAGAATGTAACTTTTTTGTTTTTTCTCAAAACATGGGGTAGGGTTAATTTTAATGGAATCTAAAAGGACTGTCCTTTAGTACTTGGTAGATTCCTAGGCATTTTGGAATTTTGGGTTCTGGTGGACCAACTCTCTCCTGAAAACAACAATGAAGAATGTAAACTGAGAGAGTGACTGACTCCTGCTTATAAGCACCCTCCATCAGCAGAAAGGTGCAAAAGAACTTCTCCTTCCACATGGCTCTTTTCTTACACTCTGTATTGTCTTTCTGCATGTCAGGAAGTTTTATTTTATTATAAAGATCATTCTTCAATGAAGGGGAAAGTAAAAATAGTGGTAGCTACACCACTATTAAAATAACTACACCAGCATTAGTAAACCCTGAATTCAGCACCTGCTGTTCAGTCAAATGTCAGAAGAATTGATAGCTGAGCTGTTCATTAACATGTTTATTCTTCAGAGCAGGGGAGTTATCCCACTAGCTGAATAACATCTCTGAATCCCTTGCATAAAGAAAAAATGAATTAACACTGGCTTACAGTTTTCTCAGAATTAAACATGGGCTTGGTCCATTTTAAAATTATAATTCTTGTTTGCTAGTACGTTTATATCTGCTTAATTCTTCTCAGTTGTGCCTGTGTGGTTGATGCATTGAATTTTGCTTACACTTTCAAAAGTATGAAAGGTTTTAAAATTTGGACATTTTCTTCTGTAATTATCAGTCTGTGGTGAAGAATAAAGCAACATACAAAGCTTATTTGGGAGCCTATAAAATAAAAGTGACCTATGAAAAAGAGCCTATAAAAAAATGACCACAAAAGGGAGGGTTACTACAAACTTTGATTCTTCTGAGTTTTTTGGCTCTTTGCAGGAGTGTTTTGGTCAGCAGTCCAGGATCATGGGAGTGACATGGAGACAGTATCAGCTGCTGGCATTTAGGTAGCTATGTAGATAAGCTGTCTGAATCTCCTTTCCCACTTTATATAGTGTAGGAAGTCAAATCCTGTCAAGAGCTCCCATGTCACAGGACCAAGTGTCACAGGTCTCTACATTTTAACACTTATGTGCCCCAGTAACTGCCATGCAGGAGTTTTCTTGTAGGTGAAAAAGAACTTGCAGCATGGCTACAAAATGTGGCATCTTTTGCATGGCTTTGCTTGAAAGGATGTGGTGTATTTTCAGGTTTTCATGCTCTGCTACAACAGAGAACACACACAGTGTAAAGATCCTTATGATAGAATACCCATTATTTAGATTTAAAGAACAATCATACTCAATGTACTTACATGCAAGAGGAAAATGATCTGTTTCTTTCACTATCAGTCTTTTGGGCATGAGTGATTTTACCATCTTATGATACCTAGAATTTATATTTGTATAGAGTTTAAAGTAATAGATACTGCTTAGAGATGTTTGTATAAAATATAAGTAATTTAACCTCACAAGGAGGAAAACCTTGACATACTTATTTAGGGCACATTGTTTCATTGCTTTCAACAGTATAATGTATGAACCAAAGCTCTGTTCAGGAAACAAGCCAGGACCTTAATTGAAATATTTCAGGATTACTTTACTTTTGATTTTACTGCCTGAATATGTTCAGGAATAATCTGAGTCTGAGCAGTTAAATCTAGCTTTTGATGATCACTTTCCATTTATTTCTTCTGAAATCTCTGAAGTCTCATACCAACTCCTTTTATCTTGGTCTCTGTGGTACACAGATACAGAAGAAAGCCCTTTCACTGATCCTTGCCCAAACAAACATTGAGACCCTGCATGGGAGAATGGATGTTGGCCGGTTTTTAGGTGGACTGAGAGCCTTAAGCATTTTTCTCCTGATCTTTCCCATTAGCTGCTATTTGTTTAGCTTACCCCTGGTAATCACTTAAACCATTTTACTAGCTTAGGAGCAAGAGGAATGGATCAACTTTGAAAGTCATCCAGCATAGATGTATCATGCTGGCAAGATGCAGCTTAAGACCAACAGCACAGAGTTCATGGGGGTATTCTGTATGGCAGTTTTGTGCCTCTTTCCAGCAGTTGTGTACACACAGTGGGCTCAGTTTGGTGTTGAGATGCCCAGGCCCAGTGCCTGAGCATCCCTTGAAGCTGTTGGAACACACACTATTGCAAGCAGTGTTTTCCAACAAGAGGAGCAACTGCATATGTACAATATATTTGTGTCTTACTCCATGGAGCCGTGGAGAATAAGGAAGTGTGTCAGCCCATTCATAAAAAAAAGGATATTACAGTATCCTCATATCCACATTTACACTGAGCGTGAATGCAGTTGTGTTTGAGAAAGTGTCAGAATCTGTCTTGACCTTATGTGAAATCAGGTCATAAACCTGAGGCAGAACAGTCTGGATACGGAGTGGGAATGGGCAGGTTCAGGATAAACGATGTCTGGAAGTCTAAAGTTGGATGTGTCCATCCTTGTTTTCCTAATGAAAGCAACCAGAACCCTCAGGATTATGATCTGAGGCCCTGAATATCTTTTGTAGTAAACAGGAAAACCAGCAGCATTGCTACTCACCAATGCCTTGCAGAGATAAGTCTGCAAATTATTGTATTTATAAACTGAGTTGGGTAAATGCATGTCTTTAAATATTTAATCTTTTCATAAATATGCATGTTTTTTCAACTTTTGGTAGAGCCATAACATTTAATTTTTTTCATTGTGTGCACAAGTAATTTAAGTGCTTTTGTTCTCAGTTGATTTTATGTCTGCAACAAGGCTTAAATGGTCAGAATCTCACTTTTCCAGATTTCCTGAAACAAAGCAAAGTTTCAACAGTTTCCAAGTGGAGGTGGGGTGGGGAGGGGCTGAAAAGATACGTGAGAAGCATTGTTGGCCCTTTTGCTCTGAGGCAAAGGCAAGGACTTGACACTAAGCCAAGCTTAGAGGTGATGGACAGGCTTTGCTTGGAAGCAGAGGAGACAAGGCGGAATTTGTGGATCCTCGGAATGAGATAGGACTTTTTAGACTCGGAAGGAAGTCTGTAAAAAAGAAAACCTGTATGCAAAAAACTGAGGGTAAATTTTTATGAAACCTATTTGTTTAACCCATTTCACCCAACAGATCTAGGAGTGTCTGAAAGTTACTTTTCTTGAGTTCATTTTGTATCTGTATATACAGCACAGCTTTAAAAGCTGGAAGTCTTTGGTGTCTTTAGCATATTGATGCTCCAAGAAAGGCAGGCTAGCTTCACCTGGCAGCTTGGGCTGATTCTGTCCATGGAGGTAAACTGTCTTGCTGACTTAAAATCTGCATAAGGCTGCTGATACTCTCAGTGGGACTGAAGAAAGCAGCACTATTTTTAATACAAAATCAAGATAAAGCAATTCTCAAGTAAGTACCAAAAAGAGAAGTATAACACTGCATTAGTATGTGACTATTGACTGCTTCAGTGGAGCAGCGTGTTCTGGTTATCACAAATTTTCCGAAGGAAGGACATTTTGACACCTTGCTCTTTAGTGCAGTTAAGGTGGCAGTTATTTAGCATGTTAGTATTCTTACAAGTTTGCAAATGTTATCAGCTTTCTCTAGGTCTTGACTGTGTGTTTGCTCTTCCTGTGCGTCTTTCTTCACCTAGAAATTGTTTTTTCTTAGCCTGAGTGACAACTGCTACGGGTGGCCCATGGTATTTATGGAAGAAGGGTTGTTTCCTATTCACAACAAGGGAATAGGTTCCCAGCATACACTGGGAGAGACTACACCCTTCTTTGAGCTTGGTGTGGTGGTGAGATGATGGTTTTCAGCCCAGGCAAATGAACCATTCACTGGGTGAAGAACTTCTGTGGAGTGAGCACAGGCTGTTGTAGCTTAATAGAATGACTGTAATGGTTGGAAGTAGTAAAAAACACAAAGGAGATTTTTCCAGTGCTTGAGAAATACATGAGTAAAATGGAGTATTTCAACGAGTTAGTAAATCAAAGCTTCTCCTTCCACAGAGTGTCCTCAGATGCTCCAAAACAGCTTCTCAGATGAGCAATGATATGCATTTTCTTTTCTCACTACTAAAAGAGAGACTTCATATGCAGTTTGAATTTCTTTTGATACAGAACTATACCATGCTGGGTGAATGGTGTGTAAGAATTTAGCTTTGTTAAAGCCTTTGTGCTTTTGAAGCAGTTTTCATTTGATGGTCTCAAAGAGCAATGAGAGAATGTTGTATGCAAGGGGTCCCAGTCCCATTTTTCAGATGGAAGATTTGATGTACTGATCAGCAGGTTAACAACCTGCTCTTCATCTGCTTACACGTATGGAAATACCTTGGAGTTGAAAGCACTGTGAGCTTTGGCTTAAGAGATGTGCAGAGTGTTGTGCTAGAAGTCAATGGCCATGGTTACTAATGAAAAGCAGGTTTTCATGCTCCTGCACAAGAATTCCTTAAATTTTACCAAGAATTTCCCTTTTCACCTAGAAAAATACTTGAGCCTGTGAAGAAGGTCATAATGGGTTAGCTTTGTATTTAAGGTAGTTATTTAAAGATGCTTGCCATGGAGTTGATATGAATGAATCTATTGGTTATGTCTTCAGTATTTTCCTTCATCTGTGACACTTGGCCAATTTAGGTGTAGTTTTTTCTTTCAGGCTTCAGAGAATTTACCAAACTAGTTTGACTACATGCCTTTTTCTTTCCAGAAAATATCAGCTGTTTTAGTAAGCAAAAAAATTACTTGAGTGCTTTGTAGAAGGAGAATAAATGTGAATGCATTTGTGACAAACCCACTCAGCTAGCAGGTAAAATGACCTCATATTGTATTTAGGTTAAGGAGTTTTAAAAGGTTTTTTTCTCCTGCAGAGATAGATTTTTCTCTGGTGTCTCTTGAGACATTTAATATCACACCTCCTTTTTCTTTTCTTTTTTTTTTTTTTTTTTTTATTCCCCTTCTTGCAATTCAGGTTAGGACAGCACTGTGAGCCTGCCTTTCAGGAGGTATGTAAGATATGGTAGTACAGTGGGATGAAAAATAGCTCCATAAAGTGATTAAGTATTAAGCTCTAAAGAAAAAAGTTTAAATTTCCTGACATGAATTTTATACTTGGTAACAAGTAATTATTCATTTCTTCAACTCTAGATGCATAGCTTTTCCTGACCACCTCTTTTGCTTTGATTCATGATGCAAAGAATCATTGGGAGGGAAAGGTGACCTGAGGTTTTATTCCTCCTCAGCCTGAGCTCATCGTGTTCACAGGCTGTTGCTTTGCACTTATAAGTATTTCTGACTTACCTTGGTTGTCAGCAGCCCAAGGAAACAAATCAGCAGTCAATGATTTGCACAGCTTAGCAGCATTATTCAGGGCTCCTCTTCAGTTTGTTAAACTGAACAGAGTTGTCATCTCTTACAGCAGCAAAGTATCCCCTTTAATGCCGAAGTGTTTCTCCTTCAGTACTTAGGGCCAGGTTCCCCATGCACCATTCCACGATGCAGGTTAGCCCTGGAGTCTGGATTTGCACGTGGAGTACATCTGTGCTCCTTCCAGGCGGATGGGATAGAGCCTGAGTCGTGTGCTTTTGCCAAGGCAGTGGCTCAGTGAGCAGTGTGGGCTGGTGGGACGCACCTGGAGGTGAAGCATTTCGTAAGGCAGGGCTGTGGCTGCTGGAGCACAGCTCGGGTCTGTCCTGTGCCCCAGCACAGCGCCTGGTGCTGGAGCTGACAGTGCTTGGGAGGCTGTGAGCATCCCAGAGCTGGCACGTACCAGCAGCAGTCTGCAAAGGTTAGCCCATACAAGAAGTGGCTGGTAGGGTTTCTTAGGAGCTTCTGAGGTGTTGTTTGCTTAGAGGATATTTTTGTCAATGCTGATAGTAATAATTACATGCAGTGAATTGTCAGGGCTCTGCACATATTAGGTGTAAGAAAACTGCTCTTATTTGCATAAAGTGCTAATATCTTTATAACATTTCTTCTGTTGTTTATGAAGTTATGAGTTATTTCTCCACTCTGTATTCATGTTCAGAAGAGTAGTAATTCGTTTTTGTTAACTTGAATTTTGATAATCTGCCTAACTGTACTTGAGAACAGGTTATAAAGGAGCAGGACCACTCTGCATAGTGCATTGAACCCTCCTGCCCAGGGCCTAATACACATCCAAATTCCTTTGTTCAGTTGTGGCATTTTTTAATCAGCGCCTATGTGTTGGGAGCATTTAACTGCTTTTCCCTTTGCAAAGTAAAAGAGATTTCTGGCTATTCTGTCCTAGCCTAATGAAAGGCTGTTCAGTGAAAAGCCCTTTTGCTCCTTTCCTGTTCTTGTGGCATGGTGTACAAAGCAGTCTAAACACAGTGGCTCTGAGCTGTTCTTCAGCTGTCTAGATCTCACAGTCATAGTTAAGAGGACTTTTCCAAAGAAGAAAATGCATGAAAGTGGTCATTAAATATTTTCTGAGGTACCTTAGAATATTTTAGACACTTTGAAGCCATTAAATAAATATGGCAAATAATGCAGACATCTTCAGGTGTCTTTTTTAGCAAAAAGTGTTTCATGCTGGTCACTCTGAGGACATAATACTGTAATTTTTGTAGCTATATATGGCTTTGTAAATTCATACTATGATCCCCTTGGTGATATAAAAATAATTATGTAGTCTCAGAATTAACATGGGAAAGGATTTCTTAAAACCCTTGAGTGCCTTTAATTGGAGTGGAATATTCAATACAGAAGTGTGTGTGGTTCTAACAGATGAATGCATCAAATAAACTAAAATGTTGGATGAAGGTGTGATATAAACAGTATTTTTACTCTATTGAATGTAATTTTCAGTCATATTATGTCCTGCTGAGCCACCTAAAATATTTCAAAGAATCCATAATTGTCACTCATTTTTACGAAATGCTGGAGTCATATACTACATTGACCTCAGTCTATGTACATTAATTCATCAAAAATTTAATTTTATGAGTTTAAGTCAGAACTGCAGTATGAAATCCTTTCAGTGCAATTTATTTATTTTGCCAGCATTATAAATACATAACACCATTGTAGACTGGATTCTGTCATGATCTCCTGCTATGACTGAAGATACTGTAAGTGTGTTTCTAGATCAAAGAGTGCTATTTGCTGCAATCTTAGTTCTTACTGGCTTTTTTTCCCCTGCTTAAAAAAGGAAATATGATTTTAGGAGCCAATATTAATCTACAGTTTGTGTAGTTTAGCACATCTTTTATTAGCAAGATAAGGCTTTATTCTTCTTCAAGGGGAATGAAAAAGAAAAAAAGAACAAAAATAAGGATATGAAAAATAAAGAAGCCAGTCTCCTGACATTGTTTGGCTCAGCAAGATCAAGCCTTTCAGCTGACTGCGCCAGTGTCAGTAATTGCTCTGTAGATAGAATTGCCTATTGCTCAGTAGTGCTGGCATTATCGATCAGCCGGGTTTGTCCATGAACTGACAGTGATAATCTCAAATTAGATCAAGTTTTTATTAAAGGAATAAAATCAAATTATGCCTGACTGTAAACAAATAATAATGAGTTATATAAACACATAATTATTGCAGTACCATTTTTGCAGAGATTTCTTGGAAGTAAAGCCCCCTGGGTTTTATTCTTGCCATTTGTTACAGAGTTCTCTGGGCAGGCCTGTGGATTTTTAATGGCTTTGTAATGGTTGCCACAGGGAGGTGGAGAGGTGGGGGTGGAGTGGAGAGCTGAACTTCTCTTTGAAAGGGGAGGTGTTTGAGGGGGAATACAAGGATGCATAAGTTATTGCAGCCTCAAGGCAGCAGTAATTTATGCACTGACAGTTTGAGTTTCATGCTGTGCTATTTTAAAAAGCCTTACAATGAACTGTCTCTGTTACACAAGTGTCTGTGGTGCTTTAAGAGATATTCCACATCATGGAGACAGTTTGAAGAAAAACTTTTGGAACACATTCGTCACAATGTTGTAGTTGTCCTGTTTCAGTAAGAAAAAAAGAGTCATAAGAAAGCAGACTTATTTTCCATTGCCCTGAAGTATTTTGCAGGGTTATCTCACTGCTTATTTGTCTGGTTTTAGATATGTTGATGTAAGTGAAAATTTTCTGAGTCTATAGTGTTTTAGTGTAGTTATTATTGTAGTCGTGCTCTGGAACCACTTAGCTACACTTTTCAAAGAAAACAACAAAATGGATGTGAATGGCAGACGTTTAATGGTGACCCATTTGGTTTTCATGTTTTCCTTTTGCTGCAAATCAGAGGAGAGTATAACTGCACATAACATATAAGACCAAACAATGTTTCCCTTTTGATGTGACCATGTAGTAATAGCTCTGTATTAAAGCACCATTTCCTTATAGGAAAGTATTCAGCTTGGTTGTTTGATTATGAATTCTCAATTTTATAGTAGTAATTTTCATTATTTTAACAAATTATCATGAAATTACACATCTGGAGGCATAAATAAAAGCAGTGACTTCCACATTTTGAAGTGTATAGAACTACACTGAGCTTTCATGAATAATATAACATACTGAGTGTAAGCAGCTGTAGACCATTGCAATTTAGATTTAATTTATGTAATCTCTGGGTTGACCTTCTTCAAAAACTGGCCACAGTAGGCAATGTAAGCACATCATTGTCTGTCTCATAGTGAATTTTAGATGCCAGCTGCATCCTCATAACATTTTATTGGGTCTCCTATGAAAATTATGGATAAAAAGATAATGTGAGCAATGATGTTATTTGTTCTTAAGTTTTAAGTGCTATTCATATTGCATAGCTATCTTCTTGCTTTATCGGATATTAATTTGCATTTTTCTGCAGATAGTGTTTCCGTGACTTTAGTGACCTCCCTCTGACTCAAAAGCTGGGTTTTGTCAAAATTTTTTTAGCATTAAAACTTTTACTGCAGGGAATTCAGACTGCTACTGGATGTAACCAAGTTAGCTCAGTTGTGTAAAAATCAGCATATGCCTTAGAGCATAGCAAAAGCTATTAATTGCATTTCTTTGAAGTGAAGCTATGCAGACTTGCATAGGTGAAGATTTGACCTAATGTGTTTAAAAATAATTTCTTTACATGTCCATTTCGAACAACAGAATTGTAGCCCTGAGATAAGAACTTGTACAAAACCATTCTTATAAAAGATTTAAAAATCTGCCATTTTTTGATATTCAAATGTTATCTTTTGTCTAAATCCTAGATAGGTAATCTTTTGTACTCCACATGAATAATGGATGCTATTTAAAATGTTTGCTTAAGAACAATGAGCTCATTGTATCAATAATGAGAAGTTCTGCTGTGGACCACTTTGTAATATTTTGATTGTCATGATTTATACCACTCTTGAGGTCAGATGGTAGGACTTCACTTAATTACTGTATTTAACCTACAGCCATTACTGAAGGTGGGGAGGGAATACATTTTTGCTTGGTTCTGCAACGTCTGTCACAATGGGGATCCTTGAGAACTACTTTAAAAAAATAATTGCAGATTATTACAATGGAGTGGAGGGAAGTGGGGAGGCTTCAGTGGACATTTTGCTAGAAAATTGAGAATTAGCTTCAGTTTTATTACTTGAGATATGTTTATGGGAGTTACAGTAAGAAGAGTCACGGCCTCAATTGTCACACAGAGACCGGAGTCTAGGAGCAATAAAAGGGGAAATTGCTCTGTCACAAGGGAGACTGTTTTTCTGTAAACTAATAAAAATGATGTTATAATGATTTCTGTGTGATCCCTCAGGGATTTTTAGGGACATATTTGTTAAAGAAACCTGAAAGCTATACTATTTCCTTGGTTTTAGGTTTTCTTAATGACTGTCCTATACAGAATATTCCTTGGTGCAGTGTCTTCTCCTCAAGTTAATATTCACAGTCTTTTCTCATTTCCTTTCCAGGAATTTGTACTTTATTCTGTGATAACATAGCACTAGGCTCTTCAACATAAGTAAAAAATGTATATTTTCTTTCCTGCTTGACAGAATTAAAGTTTAGAAAGAATAACTTAAAGTCAAGTGGAACCTGAGAAGGAGTGGGAAATGTTGAGTGAAACAGAAATTGCAAAATTCATTTTGGACCAAGCTGAAGAACGTCAGTTTTTCTGCAAGACATCTGGTCCATGCTATTTCAAGCCTAACTTTTAGTTTAATCTTTGTTCAGTTTTGAAAGTAAACGCCATTAACTTTCATTTCGAAAAATATTTTCCTTCCTTTTCCACAGCCTGAGTTATAATTTCAGTTTGGCCTGCTTTAATTTATCATTGTGTTCCCTTTCTCTCCTAAAGGTCTGTTCTTCCAATGGATGTAATGTCAATTGAAAAAAAAGTCACCAACTTTGTCACTGAATTAAAGAAGCTATAATTGCTAATGGGAGATTTCCATAAACAGTGAGTGAAGTCATAAGCCCACATAAGTATGCAGGGTATCAAAAATTTGAGTGGCCTCTGACCACACTTTACAGAAGGAAACAAGACAACAATAAACGTGCTACTTTTTTTTGCTGAAGAGAAATTTATCAGGACTTTAGTAATATCCCTATATTATTTAAATAATCATATTATTTTGTCCAAGAATATAATTTTACTGAGACTCGAATTACTTGCATACCTGCCTGTAGTTATCATCCTACACTTGGTTTTATTGTATTAATAACTATTTAAAAATAAGGTACTGTAAACATACTGTAAATACATTCCTGTATTAAAATTAGTCAAAAGAAAATCAAGTATTTAGTTATGATTTTTATTTCATTAAGTTATGGAATTATTGCCCTTCTGCATTATATAAAATTATTTGAAATTTTTTTATCATTTATAGATATTGATGAACACATCCTAAATAAAAAGCATGAAATTATCATCAATGCATTTTGCTACAACAAATATAGCAAGTTTTGGTTACAGTTGTTCAGGTGTAGAGTAGACTTCTCCATTTTTATTTTCTGCTCACTGTCATCTTGTTCCTGTGATGTTTCCATGCTGTTGTATAGTGATGATTGTGCGTTGTCTTTGTGGATGTCTTAAACATTGTTTTATTGGTGGGAATAAGAGATGCTTTCCCTTTGCCCCAAGTGTTAGTTTGTATTTTGGGAATTATCAGTAACTTGCCACAACCATGTCTGTTTGTAAGACCTACTCAAGAGGCACAGGTGGTGGGTGTAGGTTCTAGCCATACAAGAGAACCACAAGACGTTGAGCAGTCAGGTTTGCTTGCTGTCATATTTCTTGCCTGTTACTTTCCAGATAAGCAGCCTAAGTTATGTTTTATCTTTCTTGCCTCATACAGATGATGAATGGTACTTGTGGTACCATAGGAGTCAGATGAAGCCATGGTGCAAAGTTGCATCTTCTAGTGGTGAGAGTATCTTTTCAGATGGAGTAGATCACCTAGACAAAATGGAGTGTTAAGACTCTTATCTCTTAGTCCTGGTGGCATGTATTGTTCATTCTCACACTAGCCCTTACAAATACCAGGATGAAAATCCTATTAAAACTGAGACCTTTTCCATCATTGCATTCAGTTTTCAAAGCAAAAACCCTAAGCAACAGGAAAGAGACTCCAAAATCCATTAGGCTACATAACAAAAAATTGCCCTGCTAGTAAAGCAAGCTTGTTTTGTATTTCTTGTGGAGAATGGAGAAGTTGATGTCTCTACCATCAGCTGTGGCTCTGATCATAAAGGACCACTGCACACTATTATGTTCTAGCAGCCAGTTCTAACACAGTGTATACGAAGGCCCCTCCCAGGCCTCTGGTCTTTTTAGAAAA
>VYZP01022024.1:4923-25624 GCA_013400635.1 Hypocryptadius cinnamomeus
AAAGTGTACTGTGTATTTAACATTATAAAGCAAACCAGCACAGACAGAAATCATTACTGCCAAACTGGCTTTCTGGAAAGGGAAAACCACCAATTTTTATTGGTAATGAACCTGTAACGACTGGAATGAACCTGTAGGACAAACATGAACATTTTGGTAAGCTTTCAAATGCTTATCTAAACATCATTTGAGCATCTTAATCTGGATATACACCGTTTCACAATTTCCAGGAAAAAAGACACATAAGGAAAGCCCTTCTAACATTTATGTGGAGGTGTGTGGAATAAAAACCAATAAGAGTCTGGACTGAAGTAAAGGCATCTATTCTGGATGTTTCATTTTACAAAGAAGGGGCTGGCATGCCTGGAAAGGTGGCAGAAATTTCTGCTGCTGGATGCTTTCATATGCTGCTAAATAGAGGAGAGCTTTGTAGCAAGGTTTTTTTTCCAGTAGGCACAAGCACACAGCTTGAGCTTCATCTACATGCACAAGTTATACAAAAACCCCTTTCCACTGGTCTAAAAGCCAAACATAACAACAGTATTGGACAAATGTTTTCCTTCCATCTCAACAATTTATCACCAGGGCTGGCCCTAGCATGTTATTGTATCTTATGAACATGTCCTAGTCAGGGTAAGTCTCGAGATGATGATAAGCACATTTCAGGTGTGGCTCTGGTAAATTATTAAAAAAATATTTATGGCACAGATCTAAGGTTTCTTTTGCCAAGTGATTGCTCTAAAAAAGTGGGACGGACACTGCTTCAAGTGGAAACAGTTTTTCTTCGGGGACTTCCTCCTCTCCTTCAAATGCACCCTATCACACTGAAAGACATGAAACTAACAAGTAATTTTAAGCAGAAACTTTGCAGCTACGCTTTGTTGTACAGAAAGAGAAAAAAAAAGAAGGGAAGAAAGGAACATCCATGGAAAAGAATAATAAATGCCTTTTCCCCCTGGTGTCATGTCTTTGGATATGTACAGCCTTGGAGAAATGTATAAATCGTTTTGTACATGGAACTCTTAAAAAACTAGAGATTTTTAGTACAAAGGAATCAATTCACTGCAAGAATGTCCACATGCTGTTGCTTTATGATTTCCTATATACACGAGAGGACCAAAGAAAGGACCTCTTTTACAGTTACTGCTGTACTGTACATTAACATGTGGCTAATACCCTTCTCTGGGTGAGATTTACACTTAGTATTACAAATAACTTAACAATGCTGAAAATACTGATACAAAACAGCTTCAAGATGACATTTTAAAAATATTCCTCATATTTATTGAACTGTTTTTTTCCAGTTTTTTTAAGTTTCAGCTCTATAAAAGATTCTCCAAGAAAATAGTAGCATTTGAAATGCTATTTTTGAAGTTTATAGAAGGATTTTTTTTAAAATAAAGTGTAATCCAAAAGCCCATTTTCCCAGGAAAAACACAACTATAGATACAGTACATGACCTAAAACTGAAGAGGGTATTGTTTTGTTTTGTTTTTTTAAACGTAGTGCAGTACATTTGTATCCTGCAAAAAAATTCCTGGATTACAGTGTCTGTTTAATTTATTTACAGATCTGTAATTGAATTGCATACATGAGCTCTTGAGATGAGCAATAATGAAATGAATTGATAGCAAGAATTAATTGTCCTTTCAATCTACCATGACTTTAAGATATTGCTAAGAAGAAGAAGAAGTGATTCTGAGTAGTGAAATTATCTTATTACTATTTTTAACTTGTTTGGTAGACTTTAAATTATGAGTTTAAATGCAGGACTGGGAGTCTTGAATACCCACAGTTAATTCGGTAAAGCTGTGTTTGCAATTTCTGCACATTCTGTTTTGGCAGCAGCAATGCACACGTGAAAACAAAGAATTTTGGCAAATGTTTGTCTTGGTTGTTATGTATCCATCTCTGTATGTATATATATCACTACAGAATATTTAGACAAAACCTGGTCTCTTCAATATCAGATAATGTAATAAATTCTGCTCTAATAAAAATAAAATCCTTAATAAACAGAAGCCTGAAATTTCAGGCTGCTGAAATTACTTTACAGAATATCTGCCAAGATAATAGTCTATTTTTTTTTTCCTTAGTTTAGGCAAGACTTGTTAATACAATTTCCTTGTAATAATCCAAATATTAAGTAGTGAAGCAGTTATATTTAACACCAGGTAAAATTTTGTCTGTATTTCATATACTCTATGTGACTTAACTTTTAAAAGTTGCAGATTTTTAGTGGCTACAGAAGCTTTTTTTTCATTATATGCTATCTGTTAAGTCACAATGGCTTGCTTCTCTGTGTGAGAATGTGCTGCACCCTCGTCTTTCCTTATTAATCACTGCTTAAAGAGAGAAGTGACTTGTCTCAGATGTGTCTCAATCATACTTAAACTTGCCAAATTATTTTTAAACTACTAACTGCAAGTGCCATTACAACTCAAACAGATTACCCTGCATCAGAGAGGTTGAAGACCAAGTGTGTAATGTTTCACATATGCCACATGTTTGGAGTAACTGGACTGAGAGGTTCCCAAGCCTCTGAGAGGGGAAAACCAGACCTTTTGCAACTGACAGGTCTCCAAGTTCTGTGGTGTGGTCAGATGATTTCATACTCCCCTGAGACCAGGCAGTGAGATTAATAAATTAATCTCACTTGTCTGTTACATGTCAAGACTAACAAACTCACTGAGCCGGTTTAACCCAACAGATCCTTAAGTGCAGATGATACAGCCCACAGAAATGATGACTGATGCAGGTTGTTCAGCCTGGGTAATAAGATGATTTCTCTCACTTTAGGCTTTCACACATTTTTGGTTTGGGAAGTGGAATGAAATTATAGGATGGATTACACAGCAGAATGTCACATCGCATCATGAGTGCCTTACAGTGCCTGTAAAGCACAAAGATTCACCACAACTTTACATGCCCTCATAGAACAGAAACACTCAAAGAAATGTAATTAAATAGAAGTGTGAAGAGGGAAGAGAAGGTTGAGGAAACAAGCTGACATTCTCAGTCTGGGACCCAATTTACTGACTCAAATACCTGGCAACTCTCTACGAACCTGTTAGAGGAAAATCAATCACTTCCTCCACTTGTAGAATGAGGCACTCATGAAATGTATACAGCAGGAAGTGGTAACACTCTGTAAGTTACCAAATTTCACTGTATTAAAAAAAATGTGTAAAAAGAGGGTCCTTAAAGATTTCTGACTCCTTATTTCCCTAATCTCTATGAAATTCAAGAGGGTTTACTAATTACATATCTATTTATTTCTCACATCTACTTTAACAGTAATATCATTAAACGTACCGGTTTTATTTAAGATCATCTTCTAGAACTTCAAGGAGTCATAGTGACTTATAGAGGGGTAAAATACATGTAGCCAATATTGGACTAGCAGTGCCAGCCAAATGGCCCCATTTATTAAACTCATGATGACTTCTGCACGACAAATCAGCCCAGTTATTTAACAATCTCGTTCATCCTTTTGCCTCAGTCCAAGATGGGAAAATATGGAACCTACAGACAAAGTTAAATTTTTATTTTATTTTTTTTTTCACATGAAAGTAGCAGCAGATGAGAACTGAAGACAGAGCTCTAGGTGAGCTTACATTCCTCTTTAATCAAGAGGGATGTACATCTCCTTCCATGGCAAGAAAATAAGCACCTTGTTAGCCATCTTGTTGACCTAAAGTCTGTAGCTCGGCCGTGTGTAAATTGTGGTGGAGGAAAACGTTCTTTCTGCTGTACATGTGTAAAGAGATGGGTCCCCTGGGGGGTTGTCCCAGTCTCCCTGTGAAGGTGGTGTGCTGCCGAGGCACAGCACTTGGGTCTTTTGGAGCTCCTGAGAACACGGGGAAGCCGTCGGCCTTGGATGCTGGCTTTGCTGTGCTGGGGGCCGTGACAGCCAGACCGTTCTGGGTGGCCTCTGAGGCCAGGGTTTCGTACGTGCCTTGGGTGTGCTTGATGGCTTCCACGATCTCCTTCTCCTTCAGGAGGCTGCTCAGACACAAATTAGACAGCTGACAGCTCTTGCTTTCATACGCTGCTGCTTGGTTGCCCGGCGGGTGCCTAAAAGGGTCCTCGGTGGGAGTAAGTGCTGACTTTCTGTCCCTTGTGCTGAGATTTTGGCTCACCATTCTGATTGGATATGTAGTCTGGGAAAACAAAAGAAGACAAAACAAAAAGTATTAGTAACAGAACACAGCAGAGAAATGGTGTGGAGTGCATAAACCACTCCTCACTGCACATGAACAGCACATGGGTCTGGCAGATTAAAATGAAAGATGACTCCAACTGGTAAAACTTCCAAAACTTCATTCACATTTAATAGCACTAGGATTGAAAAATGCTTGCTACAGGTAATGATTGGGGCATTTTCCTTAAAAAAATAGTTTAAATCAATGGAGGATTTTTTTTTTCAGAACTTAATACATGGATAAGAAGTTTTCATGAATTGTAAGCAGACTTTCAAAAGCATTTCACATAACGAAACAAAGAGAATTTTGATCGCATAGAGTTCAACATTTAATACTCTCAAATTCTTACAAAATATAAAGAACATATTTTGTAAACATCTTCATGCCTCGGTTAAGCTCAGAACATGTTCAATTTTCACTGTCCCTTGAATCCAGGTGTTTTGTTGTGTATTTACAAGTCAAATACATGCTAGAGAAGACCACAAATTTTATTTCAGCAGCCTGGAAAAAAATACAATGTAGGAAGGATTCCAGCACGTTACCAACTTCTGATGCCGTGCAAGCATGCATGCATCTGATTTTGTTGAAATGATGGTAATTTATCTGTGCATGGCAAATCAGATCACTGCAGACTTCCAGTGCGTACCTGGTGTGATGCCTCATACTGTCCCTAGAACACCTGACTGGGGAGGAGATGATGGCACCCTTTCCCAGGGAATGATTAAAGCAACTGGTTGATTTGAAACATGAGTCCAATTTGACTCCTTACAGGTTTTCTGTAACAGAACTCTGAAAGGACACAGGAGCAGCTTCTCGACATTTACATTGACATATGGGTTCTGATGTTGCAGAACAAAGCTGAGAGAATAAAAAATACTACCAAGCCTTCCAACAATATTTGGCTGAAAATATTTCATGTTATTTCCATGATTCCACAGGAAACTCATATATATTGTTTCAGAATTAATTGTATCACTTCACATGCATTTCTATTTTAAGCAGCACAGAAGAATGATATTGTCAGTCTTCATAGCTTAAATCCTTTTTTTACTGTAGGTTAATGGTCATGATTCCATGCAGAGTCATATGCAGGTTTGGGTATAAGGACTGCAGTGCATTTTAGGCATCAGTGATGTTACTTAAAAAAAATTATTAGGACTGGAACATCATTTTTTCCCACTTTATTCAGTGCTGATTGCACACAGATTTGTAAATGGGAGTAGAACACTTTTGGAAAAAATTACTTCAGTTTTTATATCTGCAGCACATAGGTGTTGAAATTAAATTCCATTAATTCCTAGGGTATCATTCTTGGGAGCACCTGCCTGTAAATTCGAACACTTTTCATCTATCTATCTATCTATCTATCTATCTATCTATCTATCTATCAATTATTTATTTATTTCCATGCCAGTAAATATAATCTTCCTACTGGGACAAGAGTAAAATTTAATGCCCTGTCAAAAATCCGTGCATTTAGTCTAAGGGAATGATTCAGGAGTTACAATATCACCCCAAGATATGTCACCCCATATCTTCAAAAACGTAAAGACTGATATAGAACCTTAGAGGAACTTCATTGTGGCACCTCCAGTCTATCCTGAACTTCTGGTTAACCCCAGTTTATCCCTCTGGACATTTATTGTTCTTAATCATCTGTTAAGGACCTTCATCGATGTAACCTGCACAGCCTTCTCCTCTAAGATTTTTTCACTACATTACTTTCATTTTTAGAAAAGGTCTTCTTAATGTCTAAACTGTATCTCTCTGGCTTCAAGACCACTCCTTCTCTCTCTCATGAAAATGAAGAAAGAATTGCAGTTTGATCTTGAATACCTGTTTATGTCTTCAAAGAATGCTGTCAAGCAACCTTTAAATCCTCTCTGCTCTAGAATAAAAACATACCACATTGACTTTTTCTCATTGGACTCATCTGCTAGACTCTGAGTCATTCACACTTCTATTCTCTACAGATCCCTCCAGTAATTCCACAATTTTTTCCTTGAAGTAGAAGGTTCAGGAGTACAGCACTCAAGGTAATCCCTCACCATTATGAAGCAGAAAAAACACTATTAATTCTACGAGAGACTTCTTCATCTGCTTCTTATTAATTACTCCAGTAGGAGGCTAGTGATTTTCTTTGGCAACAGCATGAAATTGTTCATTCGTGTTCACCTAGCTGTCCACAATATTTTCATGATTTTTTAAATGCAAAATTATATCTAAATTCAGTTGATTATTGTCACCTGTTGCTTTTTAACTTGATGAAAAGCTGTTATGACTATCTAGCACTGGGGTGTTTCTTTCCTCTTCCTTATCAAGGTTATATTTCAATTGAAATATTTTCAATTTAGAAAATAAATACTTTGGTTTGTAGGTCTATGATATATTGGCTTCTGGTTGCTGGCTGATGAGGGAGACAATGTGTGTGTATGTATCAATAAATGTTTAATAATATACATGTGGTTAGGGAAGGTCTTAGTTCTGTGAAACTGTAACTTGCTGAAATTCCCCTCCTATTGAATAATTAAACAAATACCAGGTGGTGACAAATTAAGAGCTAATCTACCTACATTAAAACACCAAGAGAAATTTAGAACATGCCATCATAATTTTAAGAAATTGGTTTGGCCCTGTCCCCGGTAATATGATAATAAGATGGTTAACAAGGAAAGACAGACTCATTCTATCAGATGCATAGTTACACATCAAATGAACAGAGACTTTAATGAAACACTGCCAAAACCCAATACTATTGTTGTTATCTATGATAAATTACTGAAGAACAGCTTCCAATCAGGAAAAGAGACAACAGTTGTCAGATGGGAGTCAAAATCAACAAGAAATCCTCTCCTCTCTCCTCATCCCAGGAACATTATTCTCCCTCCAAAATATTGTCAATAAAAAGTCCAGTGCCGCTTTGATTTTAATGCAAGTTATTTTTTGGTATGGTTCTAACATTTTCATAAAAATTGAAACACGCAGGATTGAAATTAATTAATTTTTCTTTTGATGAATTCAGGTAATTTAGTTTGAAAGAATGCAGTGCAACCAAATTTTCTTGCTGGTCCATTTTACAGTTATTTAGGATCCTCATGAACTGGGCAAAATAAGAAAAATGTCCCAGAATGAGACGCACCAAAGTAAAAGCCACACGTGCCATATGAAAAAACTCTCAAACCAAACCAACTCTGGACAAAGTTAAACATTTATTTTTAATCTATTTCTCCTTATCTTCCTGTATGCGATTAAAGCCAATTTCACAGCGCTGAACTTTCAGGTACCAACTGCATTCTCTGAGCATCAGACGTGAGTGAGCAAAGCCACAATCCCAGCGCATCTGTCGGCCAATTCCAAGGCTGAGTCCTTGTCCAAAGCTGAAGGTGGCTTGGTGCCAGTCGTGCTCCAGCCCAGCCTAGAGCAGCTGCAGGGCTGCTGTAAACTGCTGCTTGGCAGAGCTCCAAGGAGCCGATCTGCCAGCTGGTGACTGCTGAAGCAAAAAATCCATTCATCTTTTTCCCTTTTATTTTTCAGTAGCTCAGCTAGAACCAACAATTTCTCTGCCCCAGAAATCCCCAATGCCACTCTATAGTCTGCCTGACTGTGGACTCAGGAAATGGGCTGCAATTAGGATGCAAATGGGGTTCTGAAATTTCTTTCAAAAGTAGCCCGTTTTAAATATATGCAGCAGAAAGAAAGGGCCTCCTTTGTTGTTTCAAATATGTCTTAACCTTTAAGCAAACATCTGGATTTGAATTTCCTGATGGTATTAAACACACTCACAAGAAGCGCATGCCTTCATGCTTGAGTCTATTTCTCAAAAAGGAAAAAAAAAATTTATTAAAATCTGATTGGCTGTAGAATTTTAGTCAGTTTGTATCATGATCACTTCTATTTTAAGGTACATAAGTGTGAGAAAGTCCAAAATAATTTAGGTTTGATTATTCCAAACTAGCACTAAATAAATAAGGACTGAACCAAAATGGGAACTTAATATTCTTAAAATATTATTTCCGTAATTTTTTTGAGGGTTCATTTTTGTTATTGTAAGTCTAATAACTTTTTCTTTTATTAAGAAAAAAACCCCAAGCCCCTTCAACATCCCAGTGGCAAGTAATGAAAATGTACTATTTTTATAGAAAGCTCCAGAATGAGATGTTATAAACAAAACACTGCAGCCATTCATCACTTTCCATTTTCAAAGCCAATGAGTGAAATATGACAAGAGTTAACAACAAGACAACACTGCTGCAGGACATTTGAAAATGAATATTGTTTCTGACTGTCTGGTGATAAAGTACTAATAAAAAATGACGGGAAAAGACATGAATACAAAAACACCCCAAAAAGGGTGCAGATTTTTAAGATGTCTGTGCCCAGAGGCATTTGGGAGTCTTAGATGCCTATAATGTAATTCTTCCAAGTACAGCAACTTTCTTAAATACATCATTGTGACAACAGACATAGAGAATAAAACCAAACAAAACATGCTCTCATCGGTGTACCTGCTGCACCCTGACAACCAAACAATGCTGTAGCTCAAGAACATGGTTTTACCACCCCAAAGGATTTTACACTTTCAGAGGTGTTAATGGAAGCACACTATCGAGAGCGAATATTCTGACAAGAACCTGAAGACTTTCTGGATTCCGTCACGTTTTCTACTGCTTAATTATTTTGTGTTTGCTGATACACAAGTAAGGTAAAATGTGTTCTCCAGTGTAATATTTACTACATGGCCCAGCATGGCTCCCTTGGCCCTTGTCAGGTCTCAGCTGGATTGCAGCACCTGCCGCAGAACCATCCCAATTTGCAGCCTAGCCCAGAACCCTTAAAATATAAAGCAACATAAAAGAGTACAGACACAAAACAAGGTGCTATAGCTCAATATTTCTTTTAAGGATGGAAAGGATGAAGCCCTTCATGATGCTTTTGAATTTATGCACCTTCAGATGCCTTTTGCAGTTCTGACAGTTTATAAAAGCGCAGATCTAATTTACCAAAACACAGGTTAACTCAGTGCTTTGATATGCCACATCTGTCACTATGTCAGCTTCTTAATTTCTACACCTCCTCACTTTTGTGCTTACCAGCTTCCAGCCTAGAGATGATTCAACACAAAATGTAATTTAGCTGCAGCAGGTAATTGTTCTTCATTCAAGTCTCTTAAAAATCACTCACTCTTATTGATTTCAGTAGCACCTGGACTGAGAGTGTTGCTTTTACAATCCAGACTTGCATCTATTGTACATCAGATGCTGCCTTCTGGCAACACAGGACAAATGAAAGAAATAAAGTCCAATGTGGTAAAATATGGACTTGTATCAACAGGTTATGGGTAAGAACCAGCTGCTGATCAATTTGTCAGCTCTGCTGTTGTCCTTTATAAAATGAATGCAGTCAACAAACATTTGTCTTTCTGCCTTTCAAACACTTCCATTTCCTTACTGAAAGCAAAAATTATGAGATACTAAAATGCTGCCTCTTTGCCATAAGGCCATTTAAACAGGCAAATGGAATAGAAGTTAACTATAGTGGTGAGTTAATAGCCTAAAAGAATTTTATGGTAGTGAGGATACAGTGTGGTAAGTAACAGACTGAGTGCTTAAAAAAAGATCTTCATCTTCTCACAACACGGAATTATCCTTGACAAATTTTATTTATCTGAGTAATAATGTACAGTTAAGACATCACGGTGTAAAAGATGTAGTGTTATTTTATGAAGCAGAAAGAAAACATCAAAGGATTTCCCATTAATTTCTAGTAACAGGAAATCACTGCTCTGCATTCTCAATTCTGCATTGCAAGGGTTAAGTGGAAGATTTTTCTCACTAGTAAAGCTAAGGAGAAGACTCTGCATTTTACAGTTGTTTACCATACCTTCCAAATAAAACAATCGGAACTTTGGAGCTGTTAATCACATTTTTCAAAAACACTACAAAATTCATTCAGATGATACTAAGTATGCCTTGTTACACACTATGGTTTAAAATTTTAAATAACTCCAAAATTACTTATGAAAATGAAAGCTACTAAATAGTGTGGATCCTTCAATGACAGAACTACCAAACAGTAGGATATTCTATGTGAAATAACAAATCTTATGTTTCTCAGTCTGCATCTAAGTTCTTCCCCAAGATCAGAAAGTCAAAACGGAAAAGGTAATGAACTTTTCTTTCGGTGTAGATGCAATGGACTTTTACACACATTTAAGAAATCTGCTAAATCCTTAATCTTGGAAACATCCTATCTTTAGCAAATACTAGCTTCCCTATCTCCAGCAATTCTCATAACATTTCTGCTCCTACAGAAGCCTTTGGCATCTTTTTTACTGATCTTGTATCCCCTCAGGTTCTTTGGGCAGACACAGCTATTGCAGCCAACAATGACGAGAATCTCTTCATTAAGCTCTTTTCATGCACAGGCTCCACCTTTGGTTACAGGCTGCAGAGTCTAACATAAGATGCCAAGGCAAATTTGCCCTTGGACCTCCCAGGCTGCATTCCAGAGGACTGGATAAGGCCCATGTTCACCCAGCACATCGAGTCTCACTGACCCTGTGCAACCCAAGAGAAATTAGGGCCACTTATGCCATGCTTCTAGCTACAGTCATATAAAAGGCCACAGGTGTGTACAGTCAAGGTCCTCTCTGGCAAAACTGATGCAAAATGAACTGATGGGAAAGGAGAAGTGGGTCCATGGGAACACAAGGGTCACTTCAAAAGACCACAGTTTGTGCAGGGTGGGCAGTGAAGTAAGACACAAAGGTCTTGAGGAAACACTAAGGGAGTTTGCTCAGAAATTACAAGCAGGAAAACTGCACAAGTGCTAATTAGCCCTTCCAAAAGTGTGTGCTACTCAGCTGATATTTATTGCTATGCAAGCCAAGTCAGTGTTCCTGTACAGCATTTGATGTGCCACGTAGACATAACCAGCTGTTCAAGGATCTCTGCCTTGTGCCTTACCTATTTTACTGACGACCAGCTGTCTGAAAGATGTGAAGTCCATTTCTAGCCTCAGGCCTGACATGTGATCACCAAAACCTGATTACCTGAGTTAAAACTGTCTTGTAGGTGGCAAATACCTTTGACAACTACTAATACACACATACTTAGTCTTTACTAAATTTCCAATTATACACTTATGTTTTCTTAATCTAATATCACCTAGCATGATTTCCCAGAGTATTAGAAATTTCATATATAAAATGAAATTCATATGAGGATGTATTCCCTTAGAAAATATACCAGGAGACAGCAGACTTAAAAGTGGTAGTCTCAAGAAGATTTTAATATGCATTGTATAGATGCTTATTTCCTATATTGCTCTATATCTGAAAAATACTTCTAGGAAAAGAAAGTAAAACTATAGCTATTTTGCTTACAGATGTTATGTTTAGGGTAAGAATCCTAATACTTTAGCATGTGAGGCTTTTGCTTTAATAGATTGGGCATATTATAGGGTCTCAAATTGTGTCTCTGTATATTTTTTATACCTTACTTTCTGTGAAGAAATTAATCATATATATTTACATTTGAGTTCAGGATTTTCTTGTCTAGCTTTCAATTAGTGAATGCCACAAATCAGATTTCTAGTGAATGTCTGCCTTCTGAAATAAGCACTGCCTGCTTTTTCATAAAAGAACACACTAACCCCAGATGGATTGTACTTAGCCAACACTCATCTTTTTTCATTACATTATTTAACAACAATAAAAATTCCTTCTATTAAATTTTCATAAATGAGTTCCATAAATTAGCATCCTTACTGTTGAAAGCCATAAGGGCTGAACTTATAACTAACTACAGCAGAGGAAATTGCACACATTGGCAAATGATGATCAGCTACTGTCGTATTAATCAGCGACACTGCCCCTCAGGTCAATAAACAGTCTGCAAAGGAGAAATCAGCAGACTAACACAAAGGGCAAATTTTATCCTAATGACAAGAAAGAAATCCTAATTACCCTTAAATTGACTTGACTTTTTATTTTTATTATGAGATTACTGAGACCAAGACAGTCTTGAAGGTAAAGAGAAAATATTTTTTTTACTTTAATATCTATATATGAGGGCACCTGTTTTAGGAATGAAATATCACAAAGTAGTCAGATTTTTTTTATCTCAAAAGTAAATTTCTGTAATTAAGCCTTTCATTGTGGCTGGACCAAAAAATGATAACATAACTATTATCAATCCCTAGCCTTAACTTGTTTGGTTTAATGTGTTGAACAAGATGAAGAAATAGACTCCTATGTCAGGATGAAGCATCACTATTTCAGAAAGATACTGACTCCCTGCTGTAGGATTCAGTCAGGAAAAAAATCTGTATGAACTTTGTACCATAGGGGAATAATCAGTGAATCAGACTTCATTCATAATAGAGAAATTTACCTTAAAATATTTTCTTCAAAGATCTTACTAACTATGATGGTTATAAATTTACATTGAGTGAATCATTCCAGGCCTAGGTTTTTTTTAAGGCATTGGCAATCTTAGAAATAACAAAAGAATAAACAGGATTCTCTTGGAATAGGGAATATCTCTACCCTTTTTGTCCTTTTTCTGTCAAACCAACGACCCGAGAATGTTTTGGCCTTGTTGGTACAGAATCGGTACATATAAATTCTGTTCTCTAATCTCCATCTGTCAGCATCAAATATATTTACAGCAAGAAAATCTTGTCAGAGAGAGGAAAGGGACTCCCAGACAAGAAGTATAAGTAATTGTAAAGGAAATGTGACCTCCATAAGGATTCCTCACAACTGATTTACATGAAAGAGAAGCTGCTTTAACAAAACAGTGTTTGCAGTTGAATGATATAATCACAGAACCATAGAATTATTTGGGTTGGAAGGGACTTTAAACATCTCCTCGTTCCAACCCCCTGCCATGGCCAGAGACATCTTCCAGTAGAACAGGTTGCTCAAAGACCTATCCAGCCTGGTCTTCAACATTTCCAGGGATAGGATATCCACAGCTTCTCTGGGCCATCTGTTCCAGAGCCTCACTACCCTCTGAAAGAATTTCTTCCCAATATCTAGTCTAAATATCTTCTCTTTTAGTTTAAAATCATTCTCCCTTGCCCTATCACTACCTGTCTGTGTAAAAAGTCACTCTTCCTCTTTTTAGTAAGTCCCCTTTAAGTACTGGAATGAGCTGTAAGGTGTCCCCAGAGTGCTTCCTTCTCCAGGCTGAACAGTCCCAATTCTCTCAACCTGTCTTCATGGCAGAGGTGCTCCAGCCCTCTGATCATCCGTGTGGCCCTCCTCTGGACATGCTCCAAGAGGTCCACATCCTTCCTATATTGGGGACCTCAGAGCTGATGCAGCCCTGCAGGTGGGGTCTCACCAGAGCAGAGGGGCAGAATCCCCTCCCTCCCCTGCTGCCCACGCTGCTTTGGATACAGAACATGATCCAGGACACGTTTAGCTTTCTGGGCTGTGAGTGCGCATTGCCGGGTCCAACCTCTCATCCACCAGCACCCCCAAGTCCTTCTGGGCAGGTCTGCTCCCAATCCATTCTCTGCCCAGCCTGTGTTTGTGCTTGGGATTGCCCTGACCCACACACAGCACCTTGCACTTGGTCTTGTTGAACTTCCTGAGGTTCCTGTGGGCTCCCCTCTCCAGCCTGTCCAGGTCCCTCTGGGTGCCATCCCTCCCCTCAGTGTGGCAGCCACACCACACAGCTTGGTGTCATCACCAACCTGCTGAGGGTGCTCCTGATCCCACTGTCCCTGTCACTGACAGCGATGTTAAACAGGGCTGGTCCCAGCACCCACCCCTGAGGTCACCACTCTCATTGAGCTCCAGCTGGACACTGAGCCACTGACCACAACTCTCTGAGTGTGACCACCCAGACAACTCCTTATCCACTGAGGGATCCATCCATCACATCCATGTGTCTCCAGTTCAGAGACAAGGATGTTATGTGGGACAGTGTGAGATGCTTTGCACAAGCCCAGGTAGATTTTGTCACTTGCTCTTCCCTAAACCAACTGCAATGCTGTCGTAGAAGGCCACCAGATTTGTCAGGCACAATTTGCCCTTAGTGAAGCCATGCTGGCTGTGACCAATCCATTATGTTCTAAAAATATCCAAAACCTTATCTTCTTAACATTTCTAAATTGTCAATAGTTGGCAGTGATAGAAAATTTCCCTTACTATGTAATTTCAGACAAACCAAGTTTCACATAGGTAAAATAACCCATCAGATAAGTACATGAAATAATATCTTTCTGCCTACACTAGTGGCTTACACAAAAGAAGAAAAATATTTCATAGCATTTTTACTATACCTCTTTAAGGATCCATTCAGTTCAGCTCTCTATAACCCAGCTAGTGCAGGACAGCATTCATTATGAGACACACTACTCAGTGTCCAGGAAAATGAACTCTAACAATGTAAAACAATTTCATATATTTCATGTATTTTAAGGCCAGAAAATGCGGTTATAATCATCTTGTTTGCCCTTCTCTGTAGTGGGAGCCATAGATTTCTCTTGGTGAAATCAGGTAATCCAGAAGAGGGGGTGGAATTACAGCATAATTTAGAAGACTAGAAGTTATGGAGAATGTATCTTATTTCTTCTTAATTCACTCAAATATTTTTAGAACGATGCTATTCAGATCCTTACTGGAAATGCTGCTATATTTTGGTGATAAATTCTACATTAGTATTTGAACAAGAAAAAAGTAGGCATATTGCTGCTGACAAAACTGCTCCTAGGAGATAGTGTCCCTACAGAGCAGAGGGGACTAGTGTCGAAGACATTTGGGAATATGCAATTCTTGGAGAAAGTGCTGGTTGGATTTGGAGCTAAGCCAGTCTGGAGAAAGTTCTGGTCATTTAGGTAGTCAGATGTATGATTTGAAGGCCCTATTCTCTTACAGAAATGATTATACAGGATGCATGACCATGAGGAACCCAGTACAGCCTTCAAATGAGAAAGAGCCCAAAACTTCAAAGAACCCCAAACCTACAGCACCAAGATCATGTTACTTAGAAAACTTTCGTTTCTATCTTACTTTCCTAGAAATATGAGGGAAATATAAAAAAAGGCAGTTATTTCAAAATATTCAGGACAAAAGCTCCTTATTTCCTTCAGCAAAACTATATTACACAAACTCAGCAAGGGAAAATGAACAAAAGAAAACAAAACCAAACAAAAACATCCACTGAAATTTTATTTTTTACCTTTTCTTCTAGGAGAACTGACATAAAAAATTGGCAAAAATACTGGAATACTTCTGTTGGTTTCTGCTCCTCTATTCCAATGCCTAGCCTAGAGAAAGTTAGCAAGATTATATTTCATATTATACCTCCAACTTTCTGTAATGAAGCACATAGGAAGGCACTGCCTGTTACAGTATACCCTTTCTTTGTAAAAGTTTACAATTTCTTTTCTTTACAGCCCATTATGTTAGTTTTTCACTTGAAAAAAAAATCACAGACTATTTGCTCATCACTGTCACCAGAGCTGAACCTCAGAAGCAGTGTTTTGTCCTGAATAAGAGCAGAAGACTTTACAGCTAAATCTAGCACGGAATACAAATTTTTCCAAGGGGCAAGTGCTTTCACCAGCTTAAGTGGCACGACCTGCATGGTTTGCAGTCAAACCATTCAAGCAACAAATAGCTCTCAAAGCACTCTCTAGAGGAGAGATCTCTGACCTGACTATCAGATTTTCTGCTGCAAACTGAAATCCCTTTGAAGATGAATTCCTTAGTTTCTCAGTGTTATTACTGTTGCAGATATTCCCAGTGTTTTCCCTCACCACCCAAAACAGAATTTTTTTAAATGGCTGCTTACCTACAATGGATCAGTGTAATGTAATTGACAGGCAATGAACCTGCCTTCTGGTTGAGAGGTACCAACAACACTTAAACTGGCCAAAAATTTAGCCAATACAGCTAAAAATTGAGTCAATATAGCCAAAACTGTGCTTCAACTCAGGAAAGCTACAAGCTGGATAAGAAAACTTTGCTGTAGACAGACAGCAAAGCTGTCTAAGGCAACATCCCAGATACTCCAATTAACCATACAGGGAGAGATAAAAGATGAGCAACGCTTGAAATTCATGGAGGAGGACATTGTGAGTGCACAAACTCAACACACACCTTGAGGATTGATAAAAGACAGTTTCACATTTGACTGACATGCACCAACTCCTAAAAACAACAAGGCACACACAAACAACTCCTAAAATACTCCAACCCGAAGCAGGCTCTGTAGGCTATGCTTACCATGCATAGGTGATGATTATTTGGGAGGAGATATCTTACAAGCTGCCTATCTCACCTCTGGATTTCTGCCTCTCAGCCATTGGCAAATTGCTTCTTTCACTTTTGTAAACCTGGCAGGAAACAGGGAATAGTCTCTAATTCAGGGCACATACACACTCTGCTGCCTCCAGACATTCAGCTAGTGCATGTCATCTACATTTTGGTCTCTTCAACACAATCTCTGTTGTGACGTGGAAGATGCTTAGGCACTAGTTTGACAGTTCTTTGCTCTGGTCCCAAAGTAAAATCCTTCCTCAGCTGTGGAAAGAGAGATTGATTAAGCAGGGTGCCCTGGAGTAAAAACAAGTATGCTGATGACTATACAACTAAGTGTGCTGAAAAAGCACCTTTGTCTTATTAGGAATCTCAAGGAGAAATTTTGAAAAGTGCAATTGCAAACATTTTCCTGTCAACCAGAATATAATGAATCAAGTTTTGGGGCACTGGAGCACATTGGAACCCAACTCAGCCTATTTGTCCTAACATATATCTATTTTACAGCTGCCAGGACAGTCCCAAGATTACACTTCCCTCCAACTGGCTGAGCAATTGCATGGAGAGCCAGGAGTAAGCTCAGGAGGTTTGGCAAGCAGTAGGACACCCACCAACTGGTACCTACCACATGCAATAAATAGCTCCCAGGCAGCCTGTCAGAGCAGGCTCAACAGCTCACCTCTACGGGCCAAACAGGTTAACAGCCCACTCCTGGCTCTTCATGGAGAGGGAAACAATTACACACTTCTCAGCAGACAAACTGCCATGCTGACATCTGCCTGCATAGTGCTAGGAAAGGAAACAATATGTAGAAGCTCTACACCAAGCCTGATTATCACAAACCTCCAACACAGCCCTGCAACACAGCCCAGCCACCCCAATCAGCTTTCCCTTAATGCACTGTACATTGCTGCTTTGGGAAAACTCAGGTTCAAGAAGCATTCCTGTTTCATCTTTCTCTCCCTTCTCTTTTTCTATTTCGACACTTGAAATGAGGCACAGCTACAAGGAAGAACTTCCAGCTTGCAGTTGCCTCTACGCCAAAAATCAATCTGTCCAACAGTCACAGTGACAATATGTAGAGTAATGACAACAGAAAATGTTGAATGTGCCTGAGTGCCAGGCTGCAGTGCAGAGAGCTGCTCCTGCCTTGAGCTCCAAAGAATTGGAACAACCCTGCCAGAAGAGGAGCAAACTATCAAAGCTGGAGTCATGCTCTTTCTGCAAACTTGACCAGGGACATGACCATGATTCCCCTTCCATGACCTATCCGCTCCTGAAATGTTGGAAACATACAGACACTTGAAATCTTTCCATGTGATGCAGTGACCGAGGGAGTAAACTGGGTTGCTAAAAACCCTCAGACTGACTCCTTTGCAAAATGGGTTTGAATTGAAATGGGGATCTTACCTTTTCAAACTGCTTCCTTTTAAATTCAGAAAAGCATATAGGAAAACAAGTAATAAGCAGCTGCTGTGGAGAAAGAAAAGCACTTTTAAAGTGCTTTTAAAACACTCCTTTTAGTACCTGAAGGGCAATGCTGAAGGTGTATGTGAATACAAATCTTTAAAGGTGAAGAAAAATACATCCCATGCCAATGCAAAAATGAAACTACTTCCAAACAGCAGAAACATAGATTCTTCCTTTGCTTCAGAAATTATTTATTTGAAAAATAGTCTGCATTCAACAAACTTGATTTCAATGTAAGAGCACCATTGCTTTGAAATCATAATGGTGGATTTAGCTAAATTTATACTGTAAGTTCAACAACAAACCCTAATGAGGATCTATAACCAAAATGACCAACTCTAAGTTTTCATTAATATTAAAACACATGCTCCTGAAAGCTCTAATAAGGACATATAATATTTTATTTTTATTTTTTTAACCTGGTAACAGTCACTAAGCTTTATTTAGCTTTTATTTAAAATTTAAATATCATAATATCACCTTAAAATAAGATCAAGCAGACTTGTATGTTAACATGAAGAAAAAAAAATTATACCTACAGTTCAAACTTCCCTCTCTAGGTTTAGTAGATATTTACACAGAAAAAATATAATTGATTGTTATTTAAGATTCTGCTCAATAAAAATATTTTACTTCCTCCTTGGAGCTTTTAATATTAAACAGTGTTCAAACAATGTTGCCCAGAACAAAGCTCATGAATGTAGAGAAGGAAAAATATCACATAAATATCAAAACGCAGAAAGGAAAAAATCCTTTACCCGAGTGAAAAAAAGGATGAATTTCTTATCCACAAGAAGTGTAAGAACAGGTCAGGTCACATTGCACAGGTAATGTTTTCTATAATGTTGCTAGAAATGCTGAAATGATGTACTGTCTGAATTTGACCAGTGTAGATGCGAAATATTATATATATATGTGCATAACCAGTGTAGATGTGAAATAAAAAGCACACTAAATCTAACTAGTCTACAGTGCCATAAACAATACCTATTATATGTTATTTCATTCTCTTGAGAAAGAAATATATGGTAATTTGCTAAGCTATTTTCACTTTATTCTTAACATTTATGGCTATTACTGGTAGAAAGCAACAACAGCTTGACTTTTTAGCATGCAAAATGCTTGATCTGAAAGAGACGCATAAAAGAAAAATATATGCAGCTTCCCATTTGTACTGTGTCAGCAAAGTCTTTAACTAGGCATTCTTAGTACAGTATGCTAATCAGAGGTGAATCCTGGTTCTTACAAATTATCAGGAGAAGACAAGGAAATGAGGTATGAGAACGACATAATTTATAGGGGTGAGGTATTAAAAAAAGCCATTCATGTCCCTATCTTGCCAAGCTTTGTGTGTGTATTCCGACAGATAGATGCAGTGCACTCCAAAGCCTGCTTCAGAAATGCCCCATATTTAGCAGCTGTGTCTCTGCTTAGGCTGTATTTGTTGTGTTTAACTGTGGTCGTTATTGCTTTGTTCTCAAACATGAGGCTGTAACAGGAAATCTACCAAGTAGATATCATCTCAATCATCTCAAGCAGGGTATAGCATACACACAGCATTATTTAAACTTCTACCCCGGGGACTTGGGATTCTTTACAGGATATTTCTCTTGGGAACCACACCTTTTAAAATTTAGCAACTAAACCAGTCACTGCTATGCTAGCCAATATGGGGCAGAAGCCTCTGTGCGCAAAACTCACCTCACAGTATTAAGCTTTGTACCTTTACTGTTTAACTTCCTGCAGCCATCCCTGCTAATTCCGTTGTGCCAGTGTCAGGGTTTGAGTGGCTATGCAGTGAATTAAGTAAGGAAGCTGGTGTGGATGAAAACTACATCTTTCCAGTCTCTCTCTATGTGGAAAGCTATTTTTCAACCAAATCAGTTCACTGATCAGATGCTTTTTAGTCACACAAGAAAAGCCAGAACACTCAGCTGAAGAGAAAGAGGGAGAACAAGATTTTTTTAAAGTTTGGTGGAGACCCATGTCCTCCCCTGCTTGAGTTCTGCTGCCAGATGCAGAGCACTTGTGCTTCTCTTGTGCTGTGATGCACCAGTGGAATTTGCTCCTGAAGGGAAGCAAGACCCCTGTAGACATAGGGCATTATAAAGGATCCCAGCCATCTGCAGTGCTGGGGTAGCCCCAGCCATATGCAGTTTTCCCTGTTCATAACTACAACCTTCCTACTCCTAGTCCTATGTCCCTGCCACCTCCATCCAGCCTCCATGGCTATTGGATCTGCCACATTCCTCTCTGAGACTTGTTCCTGGTTCTGGTTTGTCCAGGCATGGAAGCAGCTGCAAGTACTGGCTGAACTTTCTCGAAATTATTTCATTCTCATACCTCATTTCCTTGTCTTCTCCTGATACTTTGTAAGAACCAGAATTCACCCATTATTAGCATGCTCTATTAAGAATGCCTGAACTTTTCTCTATGTGACATCAGTGGGAGTCACCAACTCTGGAACTTCCCAAGGATACCATCTAACATGACTTTGCCGTTAAGGCACTTCATATTCACCGCTTCAGTAGGAAAAAGCCATAAACATCCAACTATCTTTGTTCCTATTAGGCTGTTAAATTAAAGCCATCATCATGGTAAATGTCATGTCTTCAAGTAAATGATCACAAAACCCAAATCAAAACCTAAAATATATACAGAGCCCTTCATAATTCTTTCTAGAATGCAAATTATTAATAAAAATTGTATTGGAATAAACACATTTACATGAGATTTGCATGGGCTCTAC
>VYZP01022029.1:0-11404 GCA_013400635.1 Hypocryptadius cinnamomeus
CCCTTCTTTTCCCATCAGACTTTCTTCCTGGTGTATTTGTCCTGCCCTGTCACACCAGTCAGCTGCATGCTGGATCCCTCATGAGCAACGGGGGAGACGCAGCAGGGAGTGAGCACAAGACTCTGCATTATTTCTTTGCTTATAGACAGCCACTTTATGAGCAACATCTGTTATTAGCAACATATAATCTACATCCGAATTCAAAGTCAAGATCTTTATATTTCATACCTTTCTGATAACACACCTCCATATATTACTACAGGCATTTTATCTATGTTTTGATTAGTCTTCTAGTGTATTACTGGCACCTTGCTCTTTAGTCTACAGTGTAACCACTTAGAAGCTACAATATTAAATTCCTAATTAGTTCCTCATACTGCTACAATAATTAGACTTCCCACTTTTAAGTCTTCAGAGATTACTTAGATTGCAGTTTAGGAAATGATATTATTGCCCAGGTGGGGAGCTGAGACATTAGCATAGGCATGGCAAGAGTTTCTGCTAATTTGAGGTTTTTACTTTCTGAATCAGTTTCACAGAGACTACCTGGAGCACAGCTTTTACAGATGTTAGTGGGAACCATGCAATGAACACTGCCATGTCAGGATGATCAAACCAAAACCCCCAGAAAATCTGCTATATAATTATTATCCATTTGTAAGGCTTTTAGAGCAAAAAACAGGAAAAGATTTCTACAGCAGAGTTCAGTTGCTTTCATGAAATGGGTTTTGTTTTGTAATCCCCAGCCTCATCTACATTTTATCTTAGTCTTCTACAGCAAATGAAGAAGGGATCACACAGGCAACATAATTCACCATAATTTTTGATTCATCCTTTTAATGCAGGACACAAAGCATGTGTTTTTGTGGAGCTATAACATGAAGAAAATTCAGTATGGGCACATAGCACAAATTAAGATTGCGTCCTTTACCTAAATTCCTAACCACTGAGTTTATAAAATTAATAACTTTCTCTGACATAGGTAACATTTACTATTAGAAGAGGAAATCAGTTTCCCTCCAGCATTTTATAACAGGGCACCAGGCTGCATCACTAGTTCAGATTCTTTAGCTCTCCAGACCTTTGTTTTTTGAGAGGGTAGAGTGATCTGACAGCGCTGACTACCAGCCTCTGAGCAAGGGTGCTACTCAGGAGGAGACATTTTGAAAGAAGTCAGTAAGTCACAAGGACAATCTTGGGCTTTGTTCTGGCTTTGTAATACAGAGCTCACTCTACCAAGCACAACTTCTTTTTCTGCTCAGGCTCAACCCAGCTGCTTCACTCCCATCCCTTCTTGTCTGATCACTACCTGCTTCCCATCATCTCATCCCCTTCTTTCTGTACAGAATCCTGGTTCTGATCTCACCATCCTCTGACTTCATTCTTCAGATACTCACACCTCTCTCTCAGAACTCCCTGTCCTTCTCTTTTAATTAACTTACTGTTCCCTGCTGTCTCCCTCTCTCACATCCCTTTCCTCACTCTCTACTCTTCTGGACTAATAGTCCTCCTGATTTCCATTTTCTCTTTCTAAGTAACATTAGTCTTTTCCCTCAGCTTTCTGTTCCATTGTCCCATCTACCTGTCCCTTTCGTCTCTGCTTTCATTGTCCTTTTCCAGTCCTTCCCAATACATTTTCACCTCTTCTGTCTTACAGACACAACAATTATCACTTCCTGATCCTCTCAGCTTCCTGTGCCTCCCAGCCTTGCACCAGCCATTTCAAAGTCTGATTTGATGGCTTCAAAGTCATGGCACTCAAGAGAAAATGCATGCTGAGATGGCTGGTGACAGATCCTCTGAGTGTCACACTGGTCTCTAGCAGCAAGGAACATCTACTAGAAAAGGTTATTTTTACTTTACTGCAGCCAGGCTTGAGCAGCCTCATCAGCTCTAGTGGGATGGCCTGTCAGAGGATTGTCTCTCAGCACAGTGATATTGTAGAGGGATACTTCAAAAGTACTGTTTATGAAAATGCTTTGCTTAATACAATATTATCCAAATTGATCAATGTAGGCAAAGTACCAATTCCTCATATTCAGAAAAAAAATTGGTAAAGTTTTGCTTGTCTTCTTGCTCAAGGTCCACAGTCTGCACATAAAATTTCAGAGCAAATGGTTCAAGTCTAGTAGAGTTGCTATAAACAGTCAATATGGATTTTCAACTTGGGTAGCTCCTGGGGCTGTTAACAAAGAGATGAAAACATTCTTGCCCAAGCAGCAGTTGCAGGATCTTACTTTCAAAGCTTCAGTTTACCACCGTGTAGATTTTTCACTACCCTCTAACTGATACTAGGGTAAATTTTCCTCAGGAAATCTATCTTGAATCCCTGATTTTCTGTAAATATACTGATTTTCATGTTATGCACATGTACATTCACAAGATGCACGTTGTTCTTCTAACTACAGGAAAGCCAGACAGATTAATGCCCAAGTTAAATGAAAGAAATAACTAAATATTATTATTACACAATGATTATTTGAGCTTGTGCGAAGGCTGAAGTAATTTCACTTTCCTATTTACAAATCTGGAAGGAATCTTAAAATATGCTACAAACTATGTAAACAGGAGCACAAACATAAACTTGCAATTTTCTGAAGGATTCAGGATTGTCTCTTTCCCACATTTGACAGAAAAAATTTGGTATAAAAGATCTTGGCCTTGAAAACAGCTGTCACCTGCATGAAGTACCAGAACATGTAATGAGATTCTGATGGTTTAAAGAAAGTTGTCCTTCGCATTTTAAAGTAAGGGTAAAGGATGGAAAAAATATGAGGGGAGAACAGAAAGAGGAGGCTAAAGGAGCTGGAGGTACAAGCAGAAATAGGATTGGAAGCATCAGGTAGAGGCACAGAGCATAAAGGGTTAAAACTGTAAGAGTTGTAATTGTTTTTCACAAGGAGCCTGCCAAATCCCTTTTGGAACTCACTTTGAATACTTTTCAATACTAATGTTCTTCTGTTTTGCTTAATGATTGATAAATGAATTGTTTGAGGTCCTGTCACTTAGCCAAGGTCCAGGAGGATAAAACAGCTTTTGTCCCCAGGAAGCCAATCAAAGGGACTCTAGGGGCACAACCGTGCACTACAGTGGTTGCAGCAGTTACAGCTGAGTATTTTGCTAAGGGAAAGGATGCAGCAGCAGCCAGTGCAATGCCAGCCACACACCTGAAGTGACCTGCTAGCTTTGCAAGGGGGGTGACCCACCCAGGCAGAAGTTCATCCTGGCTACACATCCAGCACCACCAGTTCCACAGCTGGAGTCTGAATTTACTTATCTCCATGTTATAATCACTGCTCTTGTGTGGAGAAAAACCATGATACTGATGCTGCTTTGTTTTCATAGAAAGCTCTAACTGGGATAGTGAATTCCACTTGGGAAGGTAGTTAGGTGGTTGCCAGTACATACAAAGCTCAATTACTTGAAGTAATTTGATTATTTAGATTTTGGGGGAAAGGTTTTTCATACACAAAAAAAAAGATTTAATGAAGAGTCTCAAAGAAGAGAGTAAAAACAGTGATTGAACTTCAGCTGTTGAATGGAAAACTAAAGAGACACAGAAATCAAACCAGTAGCTTTTGTACAATATATACTCCTTATTTTACTTTTTAAAGAATTAGAAGTATGTGTGACTTTGTAGAAATAAAAAAAAAAAAATACCAGCACCAAACATAAAAACCTCCACAACAAAACGCAGCTGAACTTGCAGCCATGCACAANCACAACAAAACGCAGCTGAACTTGCCGCCATTCACAAAAAAAAAAAAAAAATCCAATTTCTAAGGACAGCTATCCTTATTCCAGGAATGTTTAATACCACCTAGCCTAAAAGCTTGAGCAGAACTGATGTCCATTGAGCAGATGAAATCAGAATCAGTCAGCTTGTAGGTGTGGTTATGATTTGCATTGTTGACTAAAACTCCAAAAGGCAGTGAAGCTGTGAACTGTGCATGGAGCAAGACGAGGAGATGTGACACTAAACAGGAGCTAATTTTGGTGCAAAATAGAGCACTAACAGGTGCCAGAGACTCCAGGCATGAATGTGTTTTAATCTATGAATTCACTCCTCACTTTAACAAATCTAGATGAACCATGTGGTTTTCTTATAATACACTATATATGATATATAAACCTAAGAAGGTAATGGCCATCATATCTAGTAGGTTTGTAGTCATTTACAGTCCTCATTTGCTATCCTATTTTGCAGTATGCTTTAATATATTCCAACATGTTTCATAAACTCCATAGCAGAGATGAATTTAACAGCCGAAATAACAGCAACAATTTGCACATATTTTATGGATGTTTCAATGTTTTAATGTTTTGGCATAGAAAACAGTAATGTGAAAGGCTTAATTTGTTGGAAATACTTAGCCTTTATTCTGCAAAACTGGAAGTACTGCTTTAAATATTGAATTATAGCTCACAGAAAATGCAGGTGCATAAGAAACCAGACCTTGCTCACAGGTTTGATACTATGTCATTATTGTTGCTTTCTTAATTCCAAATACATGAATATCACTGTATTTTTCATGCATGCAGCTTCCAATTATGTATTCCTCTAAACCATACAGGAATTGCTTAGAGTTTTTCCACTGATTTAACTGAGTTTTGCAACTAGAAAAATAGCTGTGTATGGAGCTCTGTTTCCCAAACTCCTAGTGGGGGCAATACCCCTTACAAATCTTATCTTAAGCAGCATCCTATGAACACATGAACCCAAAATTATTTCATTCAAAAACAGGAAAGAGAACAAGCTGCTGCACAATACAAAAGAAGTTGATAGAATTTGACCTTTTGCTCCTATTATTTAAAGAAAACTGTTCATATTTTAAAGAGTAGCTATTTTCATCTACGCAATTAATGAAACACTATTTTAGTATTGCTGTTGTGCAATAGAAAGAAATTTATAATAATTACAACTAAAGAAAACGATAATCATTAGGAACTTTCAGCATATAGATCAGCATCAGCAGCTTCACAGGGACAGCTTTGCCAAGTCATAAGAAGCACTTACAAACAGGGTACTCAAATGAAATGAAGAAAGCACAGCTAAAGTAAGCAGTATGTCTGTGTAACTCCCATCACACTGAAGTGATTTGCATCTGAAGGAAAACTAAAATTGAATTCAGTCTCCCTCTTGCATGTTATACTGCCTATCATGCTAAAAATTCCCATTACCTGGGCACATTCTGCCCTCTGAGAACTACCTATTCTAGTAGCACTTGCACAGTATCACTCCAAACTACTGATCTGAGTCTAAAATGCGGATTTCATGGCATCTGAGTTAAGTCAGTTCTGCAGGTACCTTCAATAGATATTTACAGCAAGTATTCATGCAATGTTTAAGCTCTTTCTCATTTTTAAATTTCAGCTCATAACTATTAATAGTAACATCCAAGGCATTAAGTGCAAAAAACATCTGATCCTGACATGTAGCTAGTAACCTTGAGAGACTGCATTACACTTTGATTCTATTGAAAAATAATTGACGTGCAGAAATGTAAAATAACACTGAGATACCACGGTTTTAAAAAGAAATCCGCTCCTGAAGTTTATCAGCTCTCTGCTTTGCAATGTTCAAAACAAGCAAGGAAGCCAGGGACACTTACCCTTGGTACCAATAAGCAAGAACATGTAGAAGCAGCAGTTGGGTGTCATATCTGTCCTTCAGCGATTCACTGAATAAAGTCAATGAATGTTGTCCTTCGAACTGCACACCAGCCGGAGCGCTGCACGCACAGTCTGCCTCTGAGAGCCCTCAGCAGTGTGTGAACAGAGCTCCCTTCCCTCCCTGCCTTCCTCCCCACTCGCCTTTGCTCTAGGTCTCCCTCTCTCCCCGTCTCCTGCACACAGGCACATGAAAGTTTCCAGGATCACACTGTCTCCTGGGCTCTGCCTTGCAGGCTGGGATGTGCTCTGTGGCAGCCAAAGGCTGGGCTGTGTGCATGGACACGGCTCTGCCCCAAGGAAAGCTGCTGCTGCTGCTGCACAAAACACAGCCAGGTCCCAAGAGCTGTCATCAATAGTCCAATCATTCTTCCTTCTCTTTTTTTTTCTCTTCCTAAAAATTTCAATGCTGCAAGAGGTCTGAGAAGCACAGTTTTATTTAGTGAAATCTGTTTGAAACCAAATGTTTTCTGTAGTTTAGATAAAAACTGGAGGTTTTTCAACTAAGGGGAAGTGAAATTTATAAATACAGTCCCTTTGTAGCAATCCAGACACTCACTGAAATATAGAAAAATGCACAATGTAATTTATTTCCTATATCACCATGTCACTACTTTTACACACTAACCACTCTTCATGACTAATGCTGATGAAAACAATCTGAAAGAACAAAGAGGAGTGTTCAAAAACATATTCTTATGAGGAAAAGTTTTATCACAGATTTTTGTCTTCAACACTTCGAGACATTCCTATCTGGCCCTTGATTTTACTGTCACCAGTAGATCATGGTATTCCCCATTACATAAACAGTCACAGAGCTAAAATCTGTTTTATGATGTGAAGGCTAACAGTTAGCAGCACAGCAAGACATGCTTCAAAACAAGTTGGTCAGTTGAGATGAACTTGAGAGAGGAGTTAAATTTTATGTGGACTCAAAGAGTATCAGACTTTTAGGTTTTTTATTCCAAAAAGCCAGCTTGTCAGGACACCAGTGGTCAGAAAGCACTGGTAACCTGTGAGCAGTTATGTCAGGCACTGAAGGAAAAGAGCTTCTCTGACTAAGGAAATACGTGCATACGAGAACACATCCACAAAATGGTGAATTTAGAAAATTAGAAAAACCTCTATCACAGTCGAAATCTAAGCTCACACTGTTGCTATGGCAAAGTTGTCTACAAAATAGGCATTATGAACTGCCAGCCTCTCGATTTCTGATATAAAAGAATACAGAACAGAGAGGGGTTTACAAAAAGGTTGTTGTCTATGGAAACCTCAAGAAATACTTTTACATCTACTATAACAAATAGCACCAGTAATAGGCAATGTACAGGCAAAAATGGATCAAAAGGATTAGACAACCATAAAATATTTCTTTTATTTGGTGGGGACTAGCTTTTGAGCATATCAATTAAGATCACACTTGCTTCAAAAAACTGTTTAAGAGTTAATCTAACTCCTACATGCTCTAGGGCTAATGTCTCAGCTGAAAACTCTTCCAAGGTGATAAAATAGAAGAAACTGAACCAAGAAAGTCAATAAAAAGTGAAATACTCTTTCAATGAAAAGTAAAATAAAAGCTTTACCTCTTCAGTGCAGGGTGAGACAGAACTTACAAAATAAATAAAGCATTTTCTTTCTTGTATAGTTTCCTCTGTAGCTTTCTGCTCCTGATCTAGTCATAATTACTTGAGCTTTGTAGGAACCATACACGTGTTTGGAATAGATCCCTTCACCCAATAATGTAATAAATCAAGCAAGCTGCTTCTTTAAAAAGCAGTCTGACCCACTACAAAAGTTAAAGATATTCTACCTCAGAGTAAACAGGGAAAACCCCCAATTGTGGTACATACCACTCACACATATTTTCTGAAGCTCAGCCCCAGTGGGAGTTGTCACTTTTCAGCCTTCCTCTTTTTTAAGCACCTTTAGAAAGGATACTCATTAAAGTTAATTTTGCTGCAAATAAACACTTGCTCTATGCAAAATCCACTGAGATCTTCCCTCTTCTAAACTTCTCACACATTCATAATATCACAAACAGAAGCAGCAGCAGTTTCCAGCCCATTCTTTCAGTATAATTACATTTAAATCAAGAAGCTAGAGTTACAAACACACGCATTGCTGAACTGTGGAATGCAGAGCAGGAAAAGGAGGAGAGACCAGCTTTTAAAAAGTAGTTTTGGCTTACCTTAGTTGAATGCATTTTTGTTCTTATTAGAAGAAACATGTCTGTGTATTAGAAAGGCAATAAGTGTTTCCCTCCTGACTAAAATGTAAAAAGTGATGGCATGTCGGCATTTAAGAACTCTTTTCAAGAAAACAATAGGCTTGATAGACTAATTCCAGTACACAGCAAAGAAATAAATCATCAGAATTGCATGTTTTTCAAACAGCTTTGAGAAGACATTGGACTTCATTGGGACAAGTCAGTATTTGCTTTTATTTCTACTTATAGCAGTTCTATACTTAAAATTCAGTCTAAAGAGTATCTGAACTGAAGGAACGTAATTGTCACATCTGTGGGGGACAACCCCCTCCAAACATTCAACCAACATTGTGCCACCAAAACACAAACTACCAGAATACATTAATGTTTCATTAAATCCAAATAATTGCCATTTACTACCAAGAAGAGTCACCTCATGTGTCTATGACAAAATGTTCATAAATTTTGAACTAAGAATTAAATAACTGCAATTATTAGACACTTTCAAATAAGTTGCTAGTGAAGTTCCAGCACCTTGTATTCTTTCTTCTATTGTTCACATTAGGTGCTAGGTAGAAGGAACTTCACAAAAGTTAAGAAATTATAGCTGCGTGAATCACCATTGTAATTTTCATTATTTAAAATAAAAATACACTAAGGTATAAATCTGTTACAAAGGAAATAAGTTAGAATTCCTTTTCAGCTTGAAGAAAAAAGGATGCAGGCTGCAGCTACTCCTTTGAAGGTTAACAAACACTGTACACCAAACTGGCTCAATGCTACAACTGATGAGCTTCAAGCAGATGCAGTACAGGTAGGAGAAAAGTTGTATCTCTAAGTTTTAGCCTACAAGAGGCAGATAGACTAAGCAGAAGTCTACCTGATGCCATGCTTCTCCAAGTAGTGAGTAGTATGGATCTCAGCTGTACTTCTGCTCTTTCCTAATGCTGGCATTTTCCTTGGTTTAATTAGGAATGCTTTCAAGAACGCTTTATGTCATGCATCAAATCAAAGACCCACAAGACAATTGCTATGCCAATGGTGGATTTATTACTAAGGGTTGCTCATTAGGCAAAGCAGATTTTCAGCTGAAAATGCTGACTAGCTTGTCAGCTGTTTTGCTGTGTTTCTAGTGAAACACAAAAAAGTGCAGGATGAAGCACTGAAAGAAAAATTGGGCCCAGGTTGCCATCTGCAGTCATGAAGATTACGTAGTTCATACTTAGAAATGACAGCCCCAGAAGTGACCCTCTTCTTTTCTCAGCCATTTGATGACCAAAATCTAGGTTTTGTATTATAGCTGTGTGAATAACTAATGTACAGATCAGGCTTCAGAACAGAGCATTTAAAATCTAAATCCTTCATTATGTCCATCAATCCTACAATCCAAAAGATTTAGCTGTGCAAACGAACATAATTGGCTTCATTATATTTAATTTACACTGCATTCAAAGCTCTGTCAGTGTACTTTGCAGACAGTACAACTGAGAATAGGATATTCGTATTTTACAGGGCAACTTACATTCAGAGGATATATTCCTCATTTAACACCCACATCCAGGTTCCCTGAGTTCAGAGCAAAGCAAACTAAAGGACCTATTACAAGAAGCACAAGAATGTCTAAGCTCAGAAAGGTAGAAAAGACCTCATTTACAGCAGCCCTTTCCAAACATTAAGCTGTACTACAGTACCTTTATCTGCCTCTCTATCTCATACACTTGTGCCTCAAGCAGTACTGTATAAATGGACTACTTTTTGTAAAGATTACTCTTCCCATTTCACCATTACAGAGATTTAATAGGGTCTACCTTTCAAAACCTGAAGAGCCTGGGACACCTGACCTAATGGGCCAGGCTAACCGTGCAGGCACCTCTGCTGGAGGACCTCCTGACTTCTCACTTCCTTCTCCAGACCCTTTTCATCAGCACAGCTGCAGCTAAGCTGGGATTACTGACTCTTGCATTGGAGGAAGGGGAGAGATATTCCTTTATTGGAAAAACTGAGCTAGATATTCTCACCTGGAGGGCTTTTTTTTTTCAGTGGAAATGTATATCCACCGAGAGTCTTAAAACAGAAATCAGTCCTGCCAAGTTATTTTAAGGTGAAGATATTGTACAAAGTTTGGTTCCAGTGGCAGCTCCCAGCTGCAGGGTGATCATAACCCCCCTGCTAAGTCTCAGGCTGCAGCTACAGAGGGCAACACAGACAATAAGTTTCACTTTTCCATAAGAAACAAGCAGACAGAAGAGGAGAGATTAATGGATGACTATTTTTCTCTTACATGTCTTGTCTTTGTGGATGGGACAGTATATTGCCTGAAGACAATGGTGTACAAGCAGCAGTAATTTAGCTCTGAGCTCACTGAAACGCTTTTCTCTCTTCTGCAAAAGTACCCTCAGCCACTGGGTGCTTTGGTGACCCTGCCCAGCTGCTTCTACAGCTGCTGTGGAAGAAGGCCACAGCCAGAGCAAACTTGCTCATTTCCTCCCTCATTCCTCAGTTTTCTCCAGCTGTTTCTTCCAACTGGGTGTTTTGACTAAATCAAATAAAACCTCACCAGCATGCCTGACTCAAAGCTGCTGCTGAAATGTTGCAAGTACATTTCTAAAAACAACCAAACATATCAGCTTTGCTAATGACGTATCTTCCTAACCAGCCATTTCCAGTCTTTTGACTGTTTAAAGATTGTAACAGTATTTTTATGACTGTGTATGATTACAGGTATGATGTTAATGGCTTTGGTAAGTCATTATATCATTTGGGAACATTATAGGAACTGTATATGACTGAAAGATGCAAGATTAACTGTATCTTGATTTTTCAATATGACTCTTTCCAAGTTACCTCTGTCCTTCATATTTGAGGCAGTGCAATTTTTGTTTTACAGCACTTAAATTCTAGAAGAAAAGGCAGACCTCCCAAGTATGAATAGCTGAATATCAAAAGTGCAAAGTTCATAAAATGTTCACTAGGAATTTATTTACACATTTGAACATGAGATAGTACTGGACACATAAACATTGACAATTAAGTCCCACTTTGATAAAATGTACTCTAAAAAAGAAATAGTATATAAAGTTTTGAGAACAGTCTTTCAGTAACTCAGCTACGAAGCCTTTGTGTTAGAGAATTATCAAAATCCACTTTGAAGTCAGAGAGAAATTGATGTGTGGTAGCAGAATGGCAGCACATTTGGGCTATCACCCAGATTAAGAAATTATCCTCAGAGGACACCAAGAGCCCTCTGAACTGTTTACAGTTTGCTTACTCATCAATGCCTTTACATGTGAATCCACAATGCCCCCTCTAAGGAAAAAGCTGAATTGAGGAAATATTTAACCTAAAGTCAAGAAAAGAAACAACTAGATATGTGGGACAAACATATATTGAAATGAACACCCCTTTCCCCCTCTCCCCCCCCCCATAAAAAAACCAAACCCAAAAAAACTCTAATAACATCCCCCAAAACTCAAAATAAGTGAGGAGGCAGAGGATGAAAGTTACAGTATGAGGAAGCAGGGCTTATTA
>VYZP01022031.1:6641-24440 GCA_013400635.1 Hypocryptadius cinnamomeus
CAGGGGGTGGTGGTGGGATGTCAGGGGATGGTAGTAGAATGTCAGGGGGTGGTGGTGGGACATCAGGGGGGGGTGGTGGGATGTCAGGGGATGGTGGTGGAATGTCAGGGATAGTGATGGGACATCAGGGGATGCTGGTGGGATGTCAGGGGATGGTGGTGGGATGTCAGGGATAGTGATGGGACATCAGGGGATGCTGGTGGGACATCAGGGGTAGTGTTGGGGTGTTGGGGGCCCCAGGGCAGGGCAGCGGGTGCCACCTTGGGGCTGTCGCGGGCAGGTGGTGTCGGGGGAGTTCAGCGAGGACAGCGAAGTTTACAACTTCACGCTGAACGCGGGGGACGAGCTGACGCTGATGGGGCAAGCGGAGATCCTGTGCGCCAAGACGGTGAAGGAGAAGTCGCGTCTCAACACCCTCCTGCGCAAGCTGGGCAAGGCGGCGCCGGCGGCGGGGGCGCGGCAGGTGAAGGGCAAGATGCCGTGTCTGATCTGCATGAACCACCGCACCAACGAGAGCCTGAGCCTGCCCTTCCAGTGCAAGGGCCGCTTCAGCACGCGCAGCCCGCTGGAGCTGCGCCTGCAGGAGGGCGAGCACACCATCCGCAGCATCATCGAGAAGGTGCGGCTGCCCGTCAACGTGGCCGTGCCCAGCCGGCCCGCCCGCAACCCCTACGACCTGCACGCCATCCGCGAGGGCCACTGCTACAAGCTGGTCAGCATCATCTCCAAGACGGTGGTGCTGTGCTGCATCCTGCGCCGGGAGGAGCTGGTGCCCTTCCACTTCCTGCTGCTGACCGACATGCCCCGCTTCCAGCTGCCCGAGGGGCTGCTGGCCGGGGACCCGCAGCTGGAGAAGCTGCTGCGGGACAGCGCCGCGTATTGCCACGACCGCTTCAACCCCGACGAGTACTCGCGGGCCGTGCGAGAGGCCAAGCCGGACTTCCTGGAGGAATGTGCGAGCCCGCGGCGCCTGCGGCTCTGCCTGCCCGCCTGCGGCCGCGAGGAGCTCAGCCGGCCCCTGCAGCGCCTCTCGCTCTGTGCCTGCGGCTCCGGGGGTCCCCGGGAGCCCCCCGCCCGCTGCCAGGGACCGCGGGGCCTCGGCGGGGGCACCCCGCGCCCGCCGCTGCCCGACTTCCCCGACCCCGAGCGGGAGTACATGACGCCCGACTGGGCCGAGCCCGAGTTCAGGACTCAGGAGCCGCTGGAGATTCCCTACGAGGAGCTGTGGAGCAATCCCAGCCCGGAGGGCTGCTGCGAGCTGGGCAGCAGCGGCGGCCGGCCCGACCTCGTGTCCTTCGGGGCTGTCACTCCGCTGGGTTCCCCGCACCGCCCCGGGGACGAGCCCCGCGGGGACACCCCGCCCCCTGTGCCACCCAAATCGGAGGCGGTAAGAGCCCGGTCCCGTCCTCAGGGATGGGGAATGGCATCGCCGGCGTCCTGTCAGCCAAGCCGTGGCAAGGCCAGCCCAGCGGCAGGGCAGCCCGACCCCCTCCCTGTCCCCTGGCCCTGGCGTCCCACCCCAACTCTGCTTGGTCACCCAAACCTCCAGACCTCGGTTCCCCCGCGCTGCCCATCACCGATCCTCGGGGACACCCTCGTATCGCGGTACCCCCGGTTCCCCAGGGCTCTCTGCACCATCGGGTACCTCGAGCTCTTGGGCTGCCCGGAACCGTGGGGCGCCCAGATCCTCTNNNNTGGGTTCTCAGATCCTCTGCCCATCCCTACACAAAATTTCAGGCTCCCCTTCACCACGGGTACCCCAATATTTTGGTCTCCTCGCACCACGGGGTAGGAGGGCCCCAAGTCTCCCCGCTTGCACCCAGCTTGCTGTCCCCGAGCCCCCATCACCCCTCCAGCCGCGGGGATCCCCAGCTCCCGCTGGGGCCCTGACGGCGCTGCCCCGTTGCAGGTGAAGGAGGAGTGCCGGCTGCTGAACGCGCCCCCGGTGCCGCCCCGGGGCAGCCGCCNTCGCCGGAGCCCTTCGCCCCCGCCGAGGAGCCGGCGGCCCCCCCTCGACCCCCCAAGGGCTTGGACGGGGACGGCATCGTCATCCGGGGGGCGGCCCCGCTGTCCCCCGCCGTCCTGCGCGGGGCCGAGGGCGTCACCCGCCTGTACCTGGCCCAGGGGGTGATCGAGGTGCCGCCGGCGGCGCGGGGCGATGGGGCAGCCCCGCCGGCCGCCCCCCGGCCCAGCGGGGACAGCCCGGCCTGGCTGCCCCCCGCCGACCTGTCGGCGCTGTCGCTGGAGGAGGTGTCCAAGTGCCTGCGCTTCATCGGCCTCTCCGAGGACGTCGTGAGCTTCTTCGCCCGCGAGAGAATCGACGGCAGCATCTTCGTGCAGCTCAGCGAAGAGATCCTGGCCGACGACTTCCGCCTCACCAAGCTCCAGGTGAAGAAGATCATGCAGTTCATCAAGGGCTGGCGCCCCAAGATCTAGTGCCACGCCGGGGGCCCCCTGCACGGGGGGTCCCCCAAGTCACCTGGACCACGGCTCTGGGTGGCCCCGCTCCCGCCCCTCTCTGATGGTGCAGGTTCTCCTCTCCCATTGCCCAGCCCTCCCCCCTTCCCCTTTTAACACTGGACAGTAATTTTGGCCCCAACGGGCTGGAAAACACTGGATTTTGCGTCGACTGGTTTAACTTAATCCTTGTGGATTAGCATAATAAACGTACGGGAGAGTAATGAGCCCCCAGAGAAGGCCCTTGCTTGGGGAGGAGGGGAAGGGGGGAGGATGGATGCTCTGAGAGGTCTCTCCCCTCCTTGCAGACCCTTCCCATCTCTTGGGAAGGGATTACCAGCCCCATGCCTCCCCCAGCACTCAGCAGAGGCAGATGAGATGATGTCTTGGCCCAATTCTGGTCTGGGAGCTTTGAAAGACAGGGAGAGGTGACATGAAGAGCAGCAGGGTTCAGCCATGGCCCAAGGGCTGCCAGGGAGCAGGAAAATGGCTGGAAGCTGGAAAGGAAGCCAGGGAGGGGGGGCCAGGCCAGTGACAGGTGCCCAGAGATTTAAAGCCTTTTAGTTTAACTTGATCTCTCCCCACGGGGGGGCCCTCTGGCCTTTGGCTGCTCGATCTGCAATTACAGGCAGGTCCATCTGCCAGGATCACCTGCCAGGATCACCCCGTGGCAGAGAGAGCTGGAGGCTCCTCACAGCCCCTGAGTGATGGCAGAGGTGACACTGCTTTGTCCTGCACGGCTTCCATCCTGCCCCTCCATGGGACCCAGCACACCATGGACAGGACCCCAAGGCACTGCCTGGACCTATCAATCCCCACCCAAGCTGCTCCCTCAGGGGGATGGGAGGAGAAGCAGGAGTCCAAACCCAGGAGATGGGGCTTTATTTTGGTGGATGTTGATGGAAAGGCCTCGGCTCCAGCCACAAGCTGGATGCTACTGGCCAGACTGGGAGCTCTGGAGGCCACGGCACGAAGGCAAAGGCAGCAGAGGAATTCCCTCCCCCGGCACGGAGCCCCCAGGCCCAGGCTGGCATGGGACGGACGTACCCAACACACAGTGGCTGGTAAGGCACTTGAAATGACTACAAGCCATGAGGCAACCTCCTGCCCTCCCCCTTCCTTTCTTTCTTCTTTCCTTCCTTGCTTTCTTCCCTTCCTCCCCCGGGAGCTTTGGAGATTAACCTATGGAGAATGGGGTGTTGCGGGGAGCCGGGGCCCGGCTGGAGGAGCTGTCGGGGTGTCACCAGGCCACCTCAGGGGTGGAATTTCTTGCTGGGGCTGTTGGCATGGTCCAGCAGGAGCTGGCACGGTGTGAACTGGCTGCCATACACGGCCTCGTACTTGCGCAGTTTGTCCACGAGCTGCCGGGCGCCGTAGGAGTCTGCGAACCTGAAGGGACCTGTGGGGACAGGGACACAGCTGTGACAGGGACATGGCAGGGACAGGGACACGGTGGGGACAGGGACATGGCGGGCACAGGGACAGGGACACAGATGTGACACGACAGGGACGGGGACACGGCGGGCACAGGGATATGGCTGTGACAGGGACACATCTGGGACAGGGACACATCTGGGACAGGGACACACAGCTGTGACAGGGACACACCAGGGACAGGGACACGACAGGGACATGGCAGTGACAGGGACACAGCGGGGACAGGGAAGTAGAAGCACCAAGGTGCCCAGAAGGGTCCCAGCACCCAGAAGCAACGGCTTTGTCCCATTCATCCTTCTCCACAAGAGACCTCCCCAGTCTCTCATCAGGGACTCTGCTCCCTGCCCACCTGAGCTGGGGACAAGCTGGGACATGGATAATCACAGAATCATGAATGGTTTTGGTGGGAAGGGACCTCAAAGCCCATCCATTCCCACCCTGCCAAGTCTCACCACCTCCCACTGTCCCAGGCTGCTCCCAGCTCCAGCCAGCCCGGCCTTGGGCACTTCACTGTTCAATTCTGGGAACAGAGATCTGTCCCATGGATTTCCCAACACACCTGGATGATTTTCCCTCACACAGCCACAGGGCAGCACACCAGGGAAGGCAGGAGCCACTTCCAGGGAGCCTTGGAAGCAGCTCCAGAGTCAGGCTTCCAAAAATAAACCATAAATCTGCAGATTTTAGTGGGAAAGATGAGCTTTTAACCACCCTTGGGAATGTCAGCATCCTCCCAGGAGACAGGACTGTGCATTATTCCCAGGAATAGGCCCTGCAGCACCAGGATTTGCAGAGCATTTCCATAGTCCTGAGATAATGAAGATTTGTTCAGTGGACAAAACTGGGAGCCTAAAAATCACAGCAGCTGAAGCAATGATTCCCAAAATCTGCCTCATTTATTTCATGGCAGTGGAGATGTGCAGAAAATTAACACAAGNGCCCAGCCAGTGTCACCCCTGCCATAGACAGGGACATCTTCCACTGTCCCAGGTTGCTCCAAGCCCCAGGGATCTTCCAGGGGCAGCCACAACCTCTCTGGGCACCCTGTGCCAGGGCCTGCCCACCCTCACAGGGAACAATTCCTCATTCCCAACATCCCATCCAGCCCTGCCCTCTGGCACTGGGAGCCATTCCCTGGGTCCTGTCCCTCCATGCCTTGTCCCCAGTCCCTCTGCAGCTCTCCTGGAGCCCCTTCAGGCCCTGCAAGGGGCTCTGAGCTCTCCCTGGATCCTTCTCCTCTCCAGGTGAGCACCCCCAGCTCTCCCAGCCTGGCTCCAGAGCAGAAGGGCTCCAGCCCCGCAGCACCATGTCCCTCATTGTCACCTGACGCACCTCGTGCTGCTGCTCAGAGCACAAGGAGCTGGGCAGGGCAGGAGCCAGCCCCAGCCTTCCCTCACACAGGTACTCACACATCAGGATTCGCTGGCACCCTGAACTTTTCCAAGATCTCATCCATGCCAGAATTCACGCTCCTGTTCTTCACTCCCTCCTGGTACACGTAGAAGCCTTTCCCTGCCTTGCGACCTGCAGGGATCACGGCAGACAAGTCAGCTCCTGCACGTGTCCTGCTTCCTCCTGACACCTTGGATCCTGTTTTGTGCCTGCTGTCCTACTCTCAGCACTCTGCACCTCAGAGCACAGATCTGCTGCCTCAGCAGGGGCACAGGGAAGGGACCCAGCTCTACCTGACCCCTTGGCAAGATGCTGCCACTGTGCCAGGCCCTTTCTCTGGGTCCAGAGGCCCAACAGCACCACTGCTTCTGTGGGAGGGATTCCTGCCCCATTCCCAGGGCTGTTCTCCCCCTGCTGTTGCCTTCCCTGGAGCAGAGGGCACACCCTTTAGCTGGGAACACCTTAGCAGCTCACCTAAGAAGCCTTTCTGCACCATGAGCTTGAAGAGGTCGATGCTGCCCCCTCCGAAGCGCTGGCCAAAGGCCTTGCCCAGGTCCTCGGCCACGTGTGTGGCCACGTCCACGCCCACCTCGTCAATCAGCGTGGCTGCTCCCACCGGGAAGCCGAAGGCTGTGGAGATGGCATCCACTTTCTTTGGGTCAATGCCCTCCTGCAGGATAGGAGGGGAAGCCATGGGATCTCGGGATGAGGTGGGGCAGAGAGCCCAGCCCCACTAACTGACGGCAAACAGGAGCCAAGAGCAGGCTGGGGACAGCCACAAAACCCAGGGTTGGTGACCCACATCCTCTCCTGTCCACACCCAGGCTGACCCCACCCCAGCCCTGGCCAAAGCAGAAGCAATTTCCATGATGGTTTGGGGGATGCTCACCTGGAGAACTCGGACCACCTCGGACAGCATTGGCCCCAGGCACCTGGTGGTGTAGAATCCAGGCCCATCCTGGGAAAAGCAGTGCAGCAGGGAGGTAGGTGAGTTCTTGGCACCACCAGAACTGTGGCTCACAGCCCAGGCTGCAGTTCAGACACCCCAAACCCCATCTCCTACGATATGGTACTGACTGCTAGAATAGGTTTGGGGTTTTTTAACCTGTAGAGCTCAGCAGTGTTTGCAGGCTTCCATGAACTTACTCCCTGGAAGTTCCCATCCCAGTATTTTTATTTGAACTAGGGCCTGCAGGTACAGAGCAGGCTGCTGCTTCACCAAGCCCAACAGCCTGGTGAGGGAAATGGTGCTCAGCACAAGGGAAACCAGCATAAGCCAGTTCTTCCACCTCTGCTGCTCCCCACAAAGTCAGGAAGCAACAGATGAGCTGCAAACTGCCCTTCAGGGAGGCAGCTGAGGTGGGGATGAGGCTCAGGGAAGCAGCACTGTGTCCCCACTGGTGTTTGGAGATGCCCAGAGCACTTTGTGACAAACCAGTTTTCCCAGCACTGCAGGAGAGACATGCTCAGCATTCTGGCAACCTCAGGAATCAGGAAAAAGACAGAGACACCTTCCTGTGCCCCAGGTTGCTCCAAGCCCTGTCCAACCTAGCCTTGGACAATTCCAGGAATGGGGCAGCCACAGCTCCTCTGGGCAACCTGTGCCAGAGCCTCCCCACCCTCACAGGGAAGAATTTCTCCCTAATATACAACCTAAATCCACTTCTCCATGTATTCCTGCCCCTCTCCCCCAAGATTTAAGCCATGCAGAGGAGGGTTGCTGCTCACTGACCCTCTGTCCTTGCAGCCTGCCAGGGAGCTGAGGTGGTGACAGTCCTGCTCTGTCTGGGATGCCCTGGAAGCTGTGTGGGGCAGGAGTGCCAGCTCCTCGTGCTAGCCCTGCACGTGTGCCTGGTGGCTTTCCATGGCTCTCTGAGGGACATGTGAGGATCACCTGGGCACTTGCCCCTTTCTGACTTCCCTTTTCACTTCTCAGAGGAGTAGCCAATGTGCCTACAGACATGTTTCACCCTCCCCTCAGTGCAGAAACCCTTTTATTTATTACCCAGCAGTGTGCAGTGTCCCCTCACCTTCACCACGATGACCACTTTGCCCTGTTTGAGGCCAACAGCAACAGCAGAAGCAGCTGTGTCCTGGGAGGTTTTGTCTGTGGTGATGATTTCCAGCAGCTGCATCTTGTCAACAGGGGAGAAGTAGTGCATCCCAATCACCTGGCAGACAGAAGAGCTGGGTTCAGAGGGATTCTGGCTTCCAGAGCAATCAGCTGGGCAAGCTGAGTGCAGAGGGCTGGCCCTGAGCACACTCTGTATCCCTCTATGACAGGAGTGCTCTCCAATTCCCTTCTCTCCTTGGTTTTCCCAAGGATACAGCACATGCCCAGGAGCTCCTGCCTTTGAGGATAAAGGCACAATTTTTACAGGACCACTTCAGCCAAATCTGCCTGGGAATCCCTGAGCTCATCCCCAGGGAAATGAGGAGCATGGTGTGACCTGGAGGGACACCTGGGCTGGCAGTGCAGCCACACCCAGTCTGCTGGGCTCAGACTGGAGCGGCACTCAGGGAGTCCCTGCGTGCTGCCTGTGAATGGCTTTGGTGAGGAAGTGAATTTAAGGATGAGAAGGCTTCTATCCAGGAATTCATTAGAGAGGGAAGTGCAGCCTTCCCCCGGGAACAGCATTTAAGTGCAGATTATCTGTGTGCCTCACTGTGTGAATGTGAACATGCCACCAGCGTGTCACCTTCATGCCTCCTGGCAGCCACACTTGGCACCAAGCCCTGTGTAAGTCAGAGGCACCTTGCTGAGTTGCAGGCTGCAAAACTAATTAAAGAAAATGTGCTAATTAGTTAACTGACTTCCTATGAGTTTCCCCCAAGAGCCATTGCACAGGCAATTTAAACAGCAAGAGGATGTTATTTGCAAGGACGAACAAATGAGGCTCAGTTGGCAATTTGGATGCAGCAGAGGTCCCACAGCAAATGAGGAAGAGGCTCAGCAGGGTGACAGGAACCTCCAGCAGGTCACCTCACACTCACAGGCACCACAGGTACCCCTGGCAGGGCAGTCCCCTGCTGCCTCAGGACTGCAGGAATCAGTTCTCCTGCTCAGATGGACTGAGGCTGCAAAAGCCCTGCAAGATCATCGAGTCCAAGCTGTGCCCAATCCCCACCTTGTCCCCAGCCCAGAGCACTCAGTGCCACATCCAGGAATTCCCTGGACACCTGCAGGGATGGGGACTCCAAACCTCCCTGGGCAGCCCCATCCAATGCCTGACTACTTCCAGGAAGAAATTCCTCCTGATATCCAAGATGAACCTGCCCTGGAACAGCTTGAGGCCATTTCTTCTCATCGTGCCGCTGTTCCCTGGGAGCAGAGCCCAAGCCCCACTTGGCTCCAACCTTCCACAGCTTCTCTGCCCCCACGTGCACCAACACTTTCTGATGTGTGCTGACCTGCCCCACCAACATCACCCTTGGGATGAATCCACCTTCCCCTCCTTCCCACCTGCCCCCAGACAACGAGCTCTTTGCTCAAAGCTGGCACTGGGAGCAGAGGATGAGCTGTGCCATGTCCTGAGGAGGGAGCAGAAGGTCTCTAAAGCAAAGCCACCTCACCATGGACAGCTCTGTGCAGGGCACGTGACCCTGGGGACTCACCTTCTCAGGCCTCTTGCTGGCAGCAGCAATCTGGCTGATGGGGAGGGCAGAGGTGTTACTGGCGAAGATACAGTGAGCAGGGATCACCTGGAGGGGACAAAGGACATGAGACAGTGAGCAGGGATCACCTGGAGGGGACAAAGGAAACAACACAGTGAGCAGGGATCACCTGGAGGGGACAAAGGACACGAGACAGTGAGCAGGGATCACCTGGAGGGGACAAAGGACATGAGACAGTGAGCAGGGATCACCTGGAGGGGACAAAGGAAACAACACAGTGAGCAGGGATCACCTGGAGGGGACAAAGGAAACAACACAGTGAGCAGGGATCACCTGAAGGGGACAAGGGACACAACACAGTGAGCAGGGATCACCTGGAAGGGGTGGAAGGGGCTGTGTCAGCACAGGATCCACATTTGGATCCAGAGTGTGATGTGCAGAGCCCTGGGAGATCAGGGAACCCTGGCTAACAAGGTAAACTGGGTTTGCTCATCAGAAACTAACTGGAAAGCAGTAGCTCAAGTCAGCCAGCTCTGACTTGCCCTGAACTCTCCCCAGGACTGCAATATCAGTCCCAGAGCTCCCGTGTTTCTGGCAGGCCTCTGCAGCCACGGGAGACGCTGCAGGGAACACCCCTTTCCCTCAGTGTGCCCTTGAATAGAACAGAGGGACAGCAGGTGAAGGACTGCAAGGTGTGGAGATACCAGAGGACATCACTGTCACATCAGTGTCCTCAGACAAATGGAAGCTTTTTTTGGAGCACTTTTTTATGTCCCATTCAGCTACCAATTCCTTCATTGAGCAGGGAGTGTCCCCAGTGAACAGAAAGGCTGCCCTGGGTGCTCATCCATGTCCTGGTGTTACTGATTTGTACCCAGACCCAACTGTAGCACAGAGGGGAGGGGACAAACCCAGCAGCACAGCCCAGGACCCTCCACCAGCCAGGGGCCCCCATCCAGGGGCTGCTCAGGACTGATACTCACAGCCTCCACCTCCTTCAGCACTTTGTGCTTGACGTTGATGTCCTCGAACACGGCCTCGATGACCATGTCTGCCTTCTCAAAGCCCTTGTAGTCCAGCTGGCCCATCAGGTTGCTGAGGATGGAGTCCCTCTCAAATGATGTCAGGCTCTTCTTCTTCACTTTGCTGTTCAGCCTAGGGAGAGACAGATCTGTCACAGCTCCTGAGTGGACCAGCCAGGCTGCTGGAGGTGCACCACAGGAATCCCTCCTGTCTCCCCCAAGAACTCCATCTCCAACCCTGCAGGACTGTCACTCTGTGTTCTGACCCCCTCCTTCCCCTGCTCCCACAGCTCAGCTGAAGGCTGGTCACTGACATTCCTGATGACACACAGCTGAGTACTGATACTGCAGAGCCTGGAGAACATGGAAAGAAACCCAGGAAGAAAACCCTGGAATGCCTCCCCTGCCATGGGCCTTTAGGCAGCCACAATCACTCTTTCCTTAGCTCTAGAAGTTACTGCTGACTCTTAGGTCTCTGCCTACCTAAGCAGCTAAGGCTGAGCCCATCCCACAGCAATATCCCAGCACACTGCAGGGGACAACATTAAAATAAAGCTTTTCTGTGACATCCAGTGGCTGCTCCAGCAGAACAGCAGTGTCAGGAGCTCCTGATGCTGACAGCACCCGAGAGCTGTGACTAAAGGCAGCCCAGTGCCACCAGAGCAAACCCCCTGAACTCACATACCCCTTGTAGACCTGCTGCTGGCCTCTGTCCAGACCCTTCTGTGCCGTGTCCTTCAGAATGGTCTTGATGCCCTTATCCACGGAAACCTGGGCGATGCCGGCTCCCATGAGCCCTGCTCCCAGCACAGCCAGAGTCCTGCAGGGAAGGACCAAGGGGACACCTTCAACATGGACATGGTGAACTCCCATCACTGCTGGCAGGCTCACACAGCTCCTGTCATCCACCCAGGCACCATCTGAGTGAGGCCACACAGCAGTGAGGCCTCCAAACTGCAGTGGGTCAGCCTCTGGAGGCTGGAAACCTCTGCTCTGATCGCAGCTCTCCAGCCCACTCAGTCCCAGGAGCCTTTCAGAGATCCTCCAACTGCTCCTTCAGGCATCCCACACTGGCACTTACTTGACCTCTTTCTGAGGTGTCCCAAATCTGTTCTTCTTGCAGTGCACCTGCCCGTGGTAGAGCCCCATCAGCGCCTTGGATTCCTTGGTCACTGCGAGTTGGCCGAAGCTCTGGAAGAAAGGCAAGAGGGAAGCAGAGGTGTTTGGCATTAAACAGCTCTCAGTGCCAGCACATAAAAACATGGCACAGGGGGAAACAGGCACTCTGTGACTGCACAGGTGAGCAGCCTGGATAGAAAAGGGACAAGGGCCCAGGTCACCTCTGAGGAGAGGCACCTTTTGGGCTCAGCACAGCCTGCACCACCTCCTCCTCCCCAACAGCACAAGGACCTGGAGCTGCTGGAGAGCCCAGAGGAGGCCATGGAGATGCTCCAAGGGTTGGAGCCCCTCTGCCATGGAGCCAGGCTGGCAGAGCTGGGGGTGCTCACCTGGAGAGGAAAAGGATCCAGGGAGAGCTCAGAGCCCCTTGCAGGGTCTGAAGGGGCTCCAGGAGAGCTGCAGAGGGACTGGGGACAAGGCATGGAGGGACAGGACCCAGGGAATGGCTCCCACTGCCAGAGGGCAGGGCTGGAAGGGATATTGGGAATGAGGAATTGTTCCCTGTGAGGGTGGGCAGGCCCTGGCACAGGGTGCCCAGAGCAGCTGGGGCTGCCCCTGGATCCCTGGCAGTGCCCAAGGCCAGGCTGGACACTGGGGCTGGGAGCACCTGGGACAGTGGGAGGTGTCCCTGCCATGGCAGGGAGTGGAACTGGATGGGCTGTGAGGTCCCTTCCCACCCAAACCATTCTGGGATTTGGTGATGCCAGTTCTCCAGTAACAGGACTGGACTTTCCTGACTCAAGACCCTCCCCAACATGCATTCCACATCAACTGGGGCCACTGTTCCCACAGATCCAGGTGGAAGCACCCTGTCCTCAGGCTTTGACAAAAATCCTTACAATCAGGTCAGTTCTCTCTGACAGCAGCAGCCTGATCCTATTTTCAGAGGATCACAGGCAACAAAATCTAAAGCCTGCATAACCTCCCAGCACTCAGCAGGAATGTTCTGAGGAACACAAAGCATAAGCACACACAAAACAAAAGTTGTCTGAGCCAAGTCTGCCAAGAAAAAGCAGGGAATGAGGTTTGGAGCAGGCTGCACCTTCCTCCACTACTGCCCTGCCAGTTAAAATATCCAGAAAAAGCCTAGAAGAGAATCTGCAAACTCCTGTCCTGGGGGAGAGAGGGAGGCAGTAAAAAAGCCACAACACTGACACTTATTATTGTTCAGGGGTTCTGGGAAGATCTCCATCCTGCTGCTGTTCTGAGGAAAAAACCCCATTCATTCTTTGCTGTAAGGAACAGAGTATCCCAAGGCTTTTATTCAGCACCAGACCAAACGTGGCTGGAATGCACAACCAGCAGGGATGGGGCACAGCCAGGAGGGCACTGCTAAGGTGACAGCTACAGATCACACCAGGCCTTGGCACCAGAAGGGAGCAAAAGGAGTTACAAAGCACGTCAGGGAAGTGGGAGATGGATGGATTTCACCAGCATTTAAGGGGCAATGACCTTGAGGACGACCCAAATACAGAGATAATCAGATGGACATGTGGGGCTGCTGAGGACTCAATCTTGCAGAGCTGGCAGTGACCAGCTAAGCCCACCTGTGACTCTGTGCACAGCCAGAATTGCCTCTGTGGCACCAGAAATAACAAATTTAAGCACAAGTATGGCAAAACAAGGACCAGTGAGGAAAAAATAATTAGGGACAGGTTGTTTATTATGGCAGAGAAATGGAGGGATGAGGATGGTTGAGGAAAACAAAGACTCTGTGGTGTGTGTGGGGGAGAAATGAGATAAAGCAGGTCTTCCCTGCTGGGGAGGACACTTGCCTGCTCCAGCCCTGGACCTGCTCACAGTCTGTCCTACACCCTCAATTAAATGACCCTACACCCTCTATTCCAGCTTTCCCTGTGTCCCAGCAAAGCTCAAGCAGGACTGGATGGTGTTTAGGACACGAGGCTCACATGCCAGCATGGTCAGATGAGTGAGAGATGAAACATCTCCAGCCAGCTCCTTGAGAGGCTCAGCTCTGCTCATCCAGGAGGAGCAGCATCACTCACCCACAGTGGCCCTGCCTGTGAGGGCTTTGTGTTGAGGCTCCCCCATCCCTGCAAGTGCCCAAGGCCAGGCTGGATGGGGCATGGAGCAGCTTGGGGCAGGGGAAGGTGTCCTGCCCATGGCAGGGGGTGGGATGGGATGGGCAGCAGGCTGTGATGAACCCTTGGTGTGGGTAAACACAGATCCCCTGACCACACCTGACACTTTGGGTTTTAAGTTTTTCTGTTCTGTTTTGGTGTGCAGCTTTTAGCTTTATATTAAGTGTCACTAGGATCTTTTCACAGGGTGGTGAAGACAAAACAATCCTATTCTAGCTGGAGACTCAAGGACAATCTCTTCAAACTTCAGGCCCAAAGCACAAACAACGTGAAAAGAGGAGGGCAGGCAAGCAAGCAAGGAGGATGAAACTTCATCATTTGAAGCTATCATTTGAACAGTTAACTCCTATATGCAAATGGACTAAAATTTATAAAGTGTGAGATCTCATGACCAAGCCCTCTTTGCTCTCACCTTGGAGCCATCCAGGCAGAGCCATGACTCTGGCTCTGGTAGTGCCATGGTGTGGCCTTTGAAGGCACTTCAATAAATATCCTCTTTATTCCTCTTAACTCTGCCTAGCCTCTGTTCCAGCTCCTTAAGGCATCACACCAGGACCTGATCCCTGGCAGGATCTCCTCTCCTTACCTGGGCTTCAATGAGGTATCCAGCATCATTCCCCTGATCCAGACCAGTTTTTACGACCTAATCCAAAAGCAGGAAAGACACAGCACAGTTCAGTCATGCTGCAAACACACAATTGAACAGGATTCCCTGTTGTCTCCAGTGACTCTTCTTCAACATTCAAGGCACATTTCAGACTCCCTGAGTCCTGTCCCTGCTGCTCTTGGCAGAGCTGTGTCACCCTGTCCTTCTAGCCCAGGACAGGTGAGGAGTTAACCACCAGGTTCATTTTTAGCCATTCCCTGTGGTTTTAGGAACTGTGCTCCTGTAATGTCACTGCTCTCCAAATCCTTCACAGGCTTTAGAGGAGTCTGGGCAACAACTTCAGTAGTGAAAAGTCATTTTACAATAAGGACTCATTCACAGAGTGATTTTAACAGGATGTCTGTGTAACAGAGGGGACTAATAAAGTTAGTATGTTATGTATTAATAAAGTAATGTACATACTTTATGTATTAATGAAGTATTAATTATAAAGTTAAAAAACTAAAGTATTAAAGTGAATACTTTATGTATACTAATATGTAGTCAGTGCTGTGAAAATTATAGCAATTTCTATTTTTATGGTGTCTCCTGAACTCTTCAGAGACTGTACAGAAAACGTGGGAAAACTGCAGCTGAAAGTCTCATGGCCAAAATATTCCAGCTAAGCCTTTCCTCAGCTGGGATTCCTGCTCTACCCCTCACTGGTACCAGTACCCATGAACTGTGATCATATTTGGAGCTGTGATTCTGAATTCTACCCCACAGCCAGCACTCCTCAGGACTGATCTGTGAGGATCAGGATATTGGCTTGACTCAGAGGAAGGATCACCTTCCCTCTGCCTGTCCCACATTTTCCCACAGATCCACCAGCCCTGCAGCTCCTCCCACCTCACAGGGCTGTTACCTCGATGATCTTCAGAGGAGCAGGGTAGAGCCCTTTGGTTTGCTTTTGAACTTTGCTCTCCACTGTCTTGTAAACTTGCTGCCTGACGAAGGGAAGAGCCATGGCATAGTCTGTTAGCCCTGCAAGGTGGAACAGAACAGGGGTCAGCACAGTGCTGTGCACAGCCAGCCTGCCAGGATGATAAAGGAATACAAATATGAATATCTGCACTAGAAATGTGCCCCTGAAACGCAGGCACAGGCAGCAGGGGCTGCTCAGGGGGTTTCCATGGATTATTCCATGGACAAGTCTTATTGAGGGCTGAAATGTCCTCCTAACACAACTGGTGACACCCTGAGCCCTGGGAAGCAGAATTCCCACAGATGTCCCCATTTCTGGGCTGTGCTGTCAAGGATCACCATGGAGCAGTCCCATGTACCTCTTCCCGCTTGAGTTCACCAGCTTGGTACAGAACTTGTCACCAAAACTTTGCAGATGGACAGTCCCTGGAGGTACCTGCTCCCTCTCACTCCTTAGGGCCTGCCTCCCTCCCAGCAACCTCAGGAGCCACCACATCCAGCTCTGCCAAAGCCCAGATCTGCAGGGCAATGTTTTCTCTACCACCCCACATCGCTCAAGAGATGATTCCAACATGAAATAACTTGCTTTTGAAATGGAATTAAGTAGGAGCACGAACACATCCTAGAGAAGCCAAGCTGGATTACACTCACTGCTGTCCCTAGGGATTTCTCCATGCTGACTTACTCTGCATGAGCCCTCTGGATCTCTTGGCAGAGACAGTCTTGTTGGCCAGTCCCCTGGCAAAGCCAATGGCCACCTCCTCCAGGTACTCGATTGTTCTTGCCTCGGGAGTCTTCACTCCTGGCCCTGGGGAGAGCAGAGAACACAGCACAAGTTATCCCTGAGGAATGAGGATGCAGGGAAACCAGGAGCAGACACAACGTGATGGACCTTTGAACTGCTCCCACTCCATTCCCTGCTCCTGTTTGGCTTTTCTGGGTTAGGACCAACAGTGGGAAGGCTCAGCAGGGACCATATGAAGGCCCCAAGGGATTTATACAGAGGGCATGGTGCAGAAATGCTGGCATGCCAGCTCCCTGTGGGAGCAGGGACAACTTACATCCAACTCTGCAATCAGATCAGGCTGCTATGGGACCTTCTGGACACCTCCAAGGACAGAGGTTCCATGACCTCTCTGCAGGTGGTCGTTACTTAGCTTTTTTGGTGACCTCTTGAAATTAACAGCAAATGAATTCATTAGGGTCCCATGGGCAGAGGCAGGGTGAGAGCAGTGGTTTCTGTACTCCCAATGAAGCCCTTTTAATGTCACAACACAAGCTGTCTGAGCTGCTATTAAGTTAGATACATTGCAAAGCTCTGAATCAGAGCCTCAACTTCATCTTTGTACTGTGCCATGTTCTGCTAGTTTGGAAAGATGCTTTAGATTTCTTCTCATGCATTTTTTGTATTCAAATCTGTTGTGACTTCCAAAGTCATATTTTCCCCTTCTTCTTCCCTGTTTCCATGAATTATTTGGGATACTTGGGAATCTGTGCACAACAGGATCCACATTTGCAAGAGTTATATCTAGGAGTTTAACCTTTCAAATCCATTCTACAATATTTTCTATCTGGAAAACACTGCTTTCAAACCAGGCTGAAAACCAGTCTTATTTATCAGGATTACTTATCAGTGTGCAAACAGTAACATGTTTTCAGCTTGCATAATATGTGGAAAGGAAAGGGTAAAACTACCATAAGCCTTTGGCACCACACTGTCATTTTGGGAATGAAGAGAACAGGGAAAAGATTGCTCTAACATGATATATGCTGGATCTAGGCAAAATTTACTGTTTGTTACACACTACACAAGTCATATAAGGAAATAAAAAGCACTACATACAGTTGTATGTATCCTCAGCTCCTGACCATCCTTTTGCCACCTGTGCCCTTTATTCCTCAAACCTTCCACTTGACATAACTGCATAACCCAGAATCCTGAGGGAGCTGAGGTGTTCTGCCTCCCCTCCCTCTCCTCTGTGGCACATGTGTTCCCCACCATGCTGTGCCAACACTGAGCTGTTAAACACACAGCCAGCATTTTGGGAGTGCTGAATCCCTGGAAATCCCTGAACTGGAGGCAATGTTCAACCAACCCCAACCTTTGAACTCAGTGCAGGAAACCTCTCACTTGCTTTAGCTACTGCAATACCTGGCCCAACTTAAAGCTGTCCCACAATGAAGCAAGCCACCACAAAACCAGTTTTAGCAGCTTCTGAGGGTGGGTTGCACAATTTCCAAGCACAGGAATCCTCATTTCCAGACAATTGTATCATCAGGAGAGGAGGGCACAGCACAGGGCTGATCAGGCAGCTGTGAGATGCTGCCAGAGGCAAACTCTGAGTCATTAATGACAGAGCAGTGCCTGGTGAAGCTGCAGAGGGTCACCAAGTAGACCCTGGAGCTAAATGTGCAACTTTGGGCTGAACAAACCCAGGGAGATTACAACCCTGCAGCTGGGCAGGGCCATTCACCTTCACCCAAACTGCTCCAAACACACACATACTGCAGAGTCCTCAGAGCTAAGGAAACACCCCAGAGACACCCTGACAGAGGAGACAGGTAAAATCCAAAATCAGAAATTCCTTCCTGTTTCATTTCCCACTATTCTCCTCCTCCACAAAAGGCTGAGGTCCTCAGCTGTAAGGTTTTAATCATGGAAGTTCAGAAATGTTTGGTTGGGAAGGGGATGTTAAAGGTCATATAATTCTCCCCCTGCCATGGCAGGGACACCTCCCACTGTCCCAGGTGCTCCCAGCCCCAGTGTCCAGCCTGGCCTTGGGCACTGCCAGGGATCCAGGGGCAGCCCCAGCTGCTCTGGGCACCCTGTGCCAGGGCCTGCCCACCCTCACAGGGAACAATTCCTCATTCCCAAGATCCCATCCAGCCCTGCCCTCTGGCAGTGGGAGCCATTCCCTGGGTCCTGTCCCTCCAGGCCTTGTCCCCAGTCCCTCTGCAGCTCTCCTGGAGCCCCTTCAGGCCCTGCAAGGGGCTCTGAGCTCTCCCTGGATCCTTCTCCTCTCCA